>OW445482.1:14208881-14516381 GCA_918226075.1 Microctonus brassicae
TATGTATGTATGTATGTATGTATGTATGTATGTATGTATGTATGTATGTATGTATGTATGTATGTATGTATGTATGTATGTATAGTAGTAATTTGACTACCAAAATATTCACTAGAAATAATTTATATGGCAAAACAACGTTCGCCGGGTCAGCTAGTATGCATATATTATTGAGTTGATAGATTGATAATAATTTTTTTTTTCATACGTACGATAATGTGGCCATGGTTACACTGAGGCGACACTGGAGGAATTCAACTTCATCTTTACTTGACAGTCATTTATTGTTTCTCTTTTCCAGTTAATTATTAATTATGGTGAAAAAGTCTATATTATCTACATGATAGCTGACTGAGAATATTCTATTTGTTGAGTATGATAGATATATTGACGTAGTGATAGGGAAAAAAGAAATTATAAATTACAATTATATACCTTGTGATGAGCTTGATTCTTTTCCTCACAGTCCTTCAGAAAAGTATTAGTTTTATCCAAGCAATCTATAAAAGAAGGTTATGATTGAACTCACAAAATGTTTGCATGAAATATACATGTATATTAGGGTGTTTCAATTTTAGGCGATATTTTTTTTCCGTGATCAGTGAAAATATGATAATTTATAAAAAATTCTGAGTCAATTAGAGGCTTCGCTGATTCAAAAATTCGATTTCCCATATGTATGAATAACACGAGAAAATATTTTTTTTCGACTTCAACTCGATTTTTTGATGATAAAAAAGTTTTTCTGGAAAGAATGAATGTACAACTTTTGTAGGGCATTAAATTTCCGACTAGCAATTTTCCAGTTGTAGAGCTGGAAAGGTGAAAATTGATTATAATTGACAACAAATTTTCTTTAAACTGCAATTTATTGACATCACATTAATTATTATCTTACAATAAACTCCACAGAGCTCCTATATTGTTAATTAAACATTATATCGTTTATCGTAATATAATAATAAATGTTAAATCAATAAATTCCAGTTTGAGGAAAATTTGTTGTCAATTATACATATATTCAACTTTCACCTTATCAGCTCTACAACCCGAAAACTGCCAATCGCAGAGCGTTTGCGGTAAACAACTTCTTTGTAGCAAATAAAATTTGATGCCCTACAAAAGCTGTACATTCATTTTTTCCACAAAAAATTTTTTATTATCAAAAAATCGAGTTGAAGTCGAAAAAAAATATTTTCTCGTGTTATTCATCATCAACACATGGGAAATCGAATTTTCAAACCAGCGAAGCCTCTAAATAACTCAGAATTTTTTTTTTAATGAGAATATTTCTTTTTTTTTCATAAATTATCAGATTTTTACTGATTACGGGAAAAAAATATCACCTAAAAATGAATCCCCCTAGAAGACATATTTAGAATGAAATGGAAAGGTATGAGAAATCTACACACGTATATATGAAAAAATAATTACTATCCATTTAGTAGTACGTCTTCACTTCATCTTATTTTATTTTATTTTTCCGTTTGACTACACCTATTGAGTCTAATAGTGTATATGCACTATTGAAATGAAACAATTCAGTTAAAGATACGATGAAATAGAACAAAATAACGTATTGAATAGGATAATTATGAAAATGAATTATTATTATACAATATATTTACATATATTCCAAGCACACATAAATATATATGAAAATGTAGTTAATAGGATGAATAAAATATAATGACATCTTATATATAAGAATCTCCTGTCACAGTGTTTGAAACAAATGGACTCCGGAACTACTCAACCGATTTTGATGAAACTTGGCTTATTATGTGTAATTTGGTCCAACTTAAACTATAGGATAGTTTTTATTTCGATTTTCAACAACAATATTTATTAAATATCAAATAAATGTTTGTTATAGGACAATGACTTGCAATTTTTTGTAAGTTCAATAACTTTCTAAGAGATGGCGGTGTGAATTAAGTAATCAGCATAACACTTGGTTATCTGGGTTGGGTAATCCTCCAATAGATGGCGTTGCGTTTTGATTTATTTATGCTGCAATTAATTAGACATCATAAGTGTGTATGTTTACAAACATAACCAAATCATTTAAATTTTTCATTCATTGTCATTTTCAAAATTGCGGTGAATGTTGTGTTTGTTTGCGAATTATTCATATATTTGGCGTCGTATGCAACAGAAGTAGCACTTACAAGTGCATCAGCTGGTTGCACGTTGCGCGCGCCAAAAATTACAATCTCGAGCTCGAGCACTAATGAGGGCATCATTTATTGGGCGCCTCTATAATAACAATTATAACACAACGATAAACTTTTCGGCGGTATTGTTCTACTACTCTCGGGTGACTTTCGACAGACTTTACCAGTCATTTCTCGCTCTACTTTTGCCGATGGGATTAATGCATGTTTAAAACAATCATCTTTATGGCGCAATGTCGAAACACTTCGATTGACCATAAACATGCGAGTACAATTACAGAATGATCCGTCGGCGCAAGTATTTTTTAAGCAATTGCTGGATATTGGGAACGGTGTAATGGAATAACATCAGGATACACAATACATCGAATTGCCCGATAAATTCTGCACTGTTGTGGACTCAAAAAAAGAACTTATTGAGAATGTGTTTCCGGATATATTAAATAATTACGTACGTCATAATTGGCTCAGTAATCATGCTATTTTGGCAACGAAAAATGTCGATGTCAACGAAATTAACTTTCAGATACAACAGTTGTTGCTAGGTAATTTGATGTTTTAAATCAGTAGACACTATTGCAGATGAAAATGAAGCCGTGAATTTTCCAACTGAGTTTTTGAATTCGTTAGATATATTAGGAATGCCACCGCACAATCTTCGATTGAAGATTGGTTCACCGATTATTCTTCTACGTAATTTGAATCCACCACAATTATGTAACGGTACACGTTTGGTCATCAGAAGAAGAACAGGAAACATTCTTGAGGCAATTATTTTGACGGGAAAGTTTAAAGGAGGGATCATTTTGTTGCCACGTATTCCTATCATACCGTCAGATTATCCAGTAGCATTCAAAAGATTGCAATTTCCGATTCGTTTGGCTTTTACAATGACCATAAATAAGTCGCAAGGCCAAACAATGTCCATTTGTGGATTGGATTTGGAAAATACGTGTTTCTCTCATGGGCAACTATATGTCGCCTGCTCACGTGTGGGGGGGCAACCTTCAAATTTATTTTTATTAGCAAAAGACAGACTAACAAAAAATATTGTACATGAATTAGCACTTGGATAAATTTGAACTAGAAATTGTAATGATCCATTTGTTTTTTAAAAATATCCATTTTTATATATTTTCAGGAAGTAGTTTGTAATAAAATATAAATTAAAAATTTAAGTTCGTTTCTCATTAACTTCAACTCTGTGAAATTTTTTACCAATTACTTTTTAATTATTAAATCGATTGAAACGTTTTCATTTTCATAATTGAATATTAATCTGACTACATTAGGAATTTTAGTGCAACATTGATCCGGCGCAATGTAATAGAGTCACAGCAACGCGTGACCGGGTCTGCTAGTATATATATATATATTATGACGGCCGCCTTCCCTCGAAAAGACTTGAATCCGGATATTTTACCTTTACGGAGTTACCGTCATAAATGTTGTTATTTCTTCTCATTAACAACAAGGGATGCCACCCCAGATGAAGATACTCAATAGAATCCTGGGGTAATTCTATTGGACATATATTCTCCCAGCGCTAGATTTTTATCAAGTCGAACAGAATAGGTTAATTACTATTTTGATATTCTGGACAAATTATTATTTAGACACACTCTTCTTTGTATAATTTTTGATTTAATATAGGAGCAAATTAATTGATGATTATGAAAAGCAAAAATAACATAATAATTCAAACAATATAATATAAACTTCTGACTCGCTCAATAAATTCCATTTCCAGCGCCAAACTTATGTATTCTTCAACATAGAATAATATTATAACCTTTTCTAAGGGCCACATTCAAATATTATTCCAGTTAATTATTTCTTACTATTTTTTCTCTCAAACAGTTTTTTCATACTATTCAAATTATCTTTTAAACAATTTATACTAATAATTCCGGTTAATGTCCCAATAGATAGCGTGTAATTCGTGATGGGTGTACAAACCCTTACATTAATCTTCCACTCTCTTTTTTATGTTTTCTCGATAACATAAATTTTATAAACTAATGATCTTGTATTTGATATTCTCATATAACATTTATTTGACTTGAGATGGTTATTGCTGCGCCAAAAGAAACATATAAAGAATTATATCGAGACAATTATACCACCACGTGGCCGGACAATGGCAACACGTGCTAATATTTTGCGTGGAATAGTTTACCTTACAATTCGGCGATTTCTTGTCTATAATTCGACTCAATCTATCCTCAATTTTCCTCCGGTATACTTTCTTTCCTTGCGATATATTATTTCCTCTCAAATTGACCTCAATTTTCTTCTTTTATACTCTTTATTTTATTTTCTCGACAGACACGCTCTACATGCATGGAGTACCAATCTCGAAGTGAAGTCAAGATGGCCGTCTTCTCGTTTCCTCGGGTTGCTCCGTCTTGTCCTTATTCTCGTTTCTCCTCGACGCTCTCTCCGGTCATCTCCCATTGGCTAGAACGCTGGTAACATTTGTCTCCGGAACATGATTGGTTGGGCCTTAACCTTACGCGGACTCTGGCGGGCGATTACGCAATAATAATGCTGAATATATTGACGTAATTATTGATCTATTGTATGTTATCCATGCCACACCATTGCACGCAGGGGGTATGTGCATTCCATACGCCATTTTCCGTAATTCTGCGATAACCTCTATTGGATTCGCATTTGTAGTGTACTTTGACAGGTGGATGTGTTGTTATCCGGCTCATTACTTTTCATTATATTTTAGATTGTTGGTTGTTGTTTTCCAATATTTCTCAGTTGATTCGGATTTTCTGATGCTGATCTTCCATAGGTAAATATCCTCTCAATGATTTAATGCATCTTCCACTCTGTTTAAACACTATTGCGTCTTATAGGTTATCCGGGTTGCTACTGCTTGTTCATAATGGTTGTTATGATCTTTACTGTTCTTTGGCCAATTTTGATGGACCAAGAGAGAGATGTGGTTTGAATGCGATTGATGTTTATCCGGATTGTCCTCAGCTTGGCCACGATGTTGAAGTGTGTAACACATGCACTCTATTAATTCATTCATACTTTTACTTTATACATTCGTCGAGGTACTATTTTCTATCTCTCTACATTTGACTTTGTTGTAAATTTATTATAATATCACATATTACTTCTTTCAGCGAAGCAATAATTTTTAAAGGAATGATAAGTGATGATGAGCAAAGCCACATCATCACAATATATATATATACTAGCAGACCCGGTCACGCGTTGCTGTGACTCTATTACATTGCGCCGGATCAATGTTGCACTAAAATTCCTAATGTAGTCAGATTAATATTCAATTATGAAAATGAAAACGTTTCAATCGATTTAATAATTAAAAAGTAATTGGTAAAAAATTTCACAGAGTTGAAGTTAATGAGAAACGAACTTAAATTTTTAATTTATATTTTATTACAAACTACTTCCTGAAAATATATAAAAATGGATATTTTTAAAAAACAAATGGATCATTACAATTTCTAGTTCAAATTTATCCAAGTGCTAATTCATGTACAATATTTTTTGTTAGTCTGTCTTTTGCTAATACAAATAAATTTGAAGGTTGCCCCCCCACACGTGAGCAGGCGACATATAGTTGCCCATGAGAGAAACACGTATTTTCCAAATCCAATCCACAAATGGACATTGTTTGGCCTTGCGACTTATTTATGGTCATTGTAAAAGCCAAACGAATCGGAAATTGCAATCTTTTGAATGCTACTGGATAATCTGACGGTATGATAGGAATACGTGGCAACAAAATGATCCCTCCTTTAAACTTTCCCGTCAAAATAATTGCCTCAAGAATGTTTCCTGTTCTTCTTCTGATGACCAAACGTGTACCGTTACATAATTTTGGTGGATTCAAATTACGTAGAAGAATAATCGGTGAACCAATCTTCAATCGAAGATTGTGCGGTGGCATTCCTAATATATCTAACGAATTCAAAAACTCAGTTGGAAAATTCACGGCTTCATTTTCATCTGCAATAGTGTCTACTGATTTAAAACATCAAATTACCTAGCAACAACTGTTGTATCTGAAAGTTAATTTCGTTGACATCGACATTTTTCGTTGCCAAAATAGCATGATTACTGAGCCAATTATGACGTACGTAATTATTTAATATATCCGGAAACACATTCTCAATAAGTTCTTTTTTTGAGTCCACAACAGTGCAGAATTTATCGGGCAATTCGATGTATTGTGTATCCTGATGTTATTCCATTACACCGTTCCCAATATCCAGCAATTGCTTAAAAAATACTTGCGCCGACGGATCATTCTGTAATTGTACTCGCATGTTTATGGTCAATCGAAGTGTTTCGACATTGCGCCATAAAGACGATTGTTTTAAACATGCATTAATCCCATCGGCAAAAGTAGAGCGAGAAATGACTGGTAAAGTCTGTCGAAAGTCACCCGAGAGTAGTAGAACAATACCGCCGAAAAGTTTATCGTTGTGTTATAATTGTTATTATAGAGGCGTCCAATAAATGATGCCCTCATTAGTGCTCGAGTTCGAGATTGTAATTTTTGGCGCGCGCAACGTGCAACCAGCTGATGCACTTGTAAGTGCTACTTCTGTTGCATACGACGTCAAATATATGAATAATTCGCAAACAAACACAACATACACCGCAATTTTGAAAATGACAATGAATGAAAAATTGAAATGATTTGGTTATGTTTGTAAACATAAACACTTATGATGTCTAATTAATTGCAGCATAAATAAATCAAAACGCAACGCCATCTATTGGAGGATTACCCAACCCAGATAACCAAGTGTTATGCTGATTACTTAATTCACACCGCCATCTCTTAGAAAGTTATTGAACTTACAAAAAATTGCAAGTCATTGTCCTATAACAAACATTTATTTGATATTTAATAAATATTGTTGTTGAAAATCAAAATAAAAACTATCCTATAGTTTAAGTTGGATCAAATTACAAATAATAAGCCAAGTTTCATCAAAATCGGTTGAGTAGTTCCGGAGTCCATTTGTTTCAAACACTGTGACAGGAGATTTTTATATATAAGATATATATATATATATATGTATTTATTCAATAAATGCAGTTAAAAAGAAAAATAAAATAAAATGAAATAAAATAAATCTAATACTACAGATATATAAAATTATGAATATGATATTAAATATACAATGCTACCTTGAGATGATATACTTCCGAAACCAAGATGATCCTATATTTTTGGGAGCAAACACTGAAAATAAAGATTGTAATTATTGAAATTGAGAATTCGCCCGGAATATATATATGTATATTTGAACAAATTTTTACCTTAACCACAAGACAAATGAATCCGTATATATTCCACCGTTATATGTGCACCTCCAACATCTCAAATTATGAATACAGATGCAAGTCAGCATTTCCAGAGTATATTCCCAGATTTTAACATTTATTTAGCGTCTCCAATTGGTCAGTTAACAAACATTTCACAGATGTCTTTTAAACTATAAACAATATAAAGTTCGGGCTACGAAAAGAGGACGATATATTTTATGGCGGGAATTTCCAGTGGATGATCGTAGAAGATGGTACAACGGGCTTTTCCTGACCCTTCATATTTATAGTATATTCATAAAAAAAAGTGTAGGTACAATACTTTTGCCAACGGTTTTTCGAGCTTCTTCATATATTTTTCTTCTTCCATGTTCAGTACATAATAATTATAATAGCGCAAAATATGGATAACGTGGTCAAGGGGAAGAAGAGAGGGATACAGCATTTCTTTCAAAGATCCAACGTATCACGCATAGAGGCTCAAGCTTTCCTCAACTGCAGGTATAATCATTGGAAAATATATGATGGGAGGTTGTCTTTTGTTTAAACAAATAAACAAATAAATCATATTGTACAAATTTTACAATGAGACACAAAAGTAACAACAATGGCTGCGGCAGTGCGACACCGTCAACTACTAGACTAATTGTTATATACATATTACAACATAATCACGTATTTTAACAATTTACAAATTTATAAATAGTAAATTTGGAGACCTTAATGCTATTACAATCTGCATTATCTATTGAAATATACTAATTGATATATTTTCTCACAATACTCTATATAATTATTATTGTGAAATTAATATATATTATTATTCATAACTGGACGACGCGCAGTTTCATTACGACGCGCAGATTATCGAGTTTCTCATCATTAAAAAAAAATGTGATCAATGTCATATATTTCATCTGCATTGTTGCGTCATTTACCACTGTTCCGTTAAATAATCATATATATTCTGAAAATAGTAATAAATGCCCAATAATTGAATAAATAATTATTGAATCATATTCATTATTGACGCCTCTTATTTTCTCATACGAACCAATGATATGCTACGCCATGGCCGTCTCTACAATATTCATGAATGGGTTCTTTTCTCACGCGAGCCTCAACCCCAATGATCTAGAAAAATTCTCATTAAATTTTTATTAAAACATTGAATAAATTATATTTTAAATATTAAATATAATTATATGATTCGCATTTTTTACATGAATATTTCAAGTTATAAACAAATGAAACAATATGTTTATCTAAAAAGAACTAAATTATTAATCTCATAGAGTCGGTTATGGGACTTACCGTGGCCAAACATGCTATCATGCTATAATGATCAACATTAACAAATGAGAACAGTAGACACGACTTTTAATCTATATATGGATATGTATAATATATAAATAAAATGTCATATATTTTATTTATATATGACATAAAATCATTCTTTAATTTCAGCGAAATGGGCAAAGTTAATAAATAGATCTTTGAGAAAGTCGACGTGAACCCTCTTCTAAATTTAGGACGTTATTTGTTTGCGCACTGAATGCGTTTTTTCATGCGCGCTAGGCGCGATAGTCACAGAGAACAAAGAACGACGATAAACGATCGTAAAATATTTTTTTTTGAACAAATTCGATGTTCTCCATTTTTGTCATTTCAATAAATAATTAATAGTTCACAATATACATTTCTTTTCACTTCTCATAATTATTTATGAAATCATGATGAATCGGAATATATATTGTTACGTCCTGGATGTAATTTGGACGTGGAGACGAGTTTTAAAATATTTATTTTTAATGGGATCGTTGCCGGCCACTGCTATGCGCAGCTGAGGTGCAAGGATGTTAATAAGTGAATGAGGATGTTTTATTTTCGAGAACAATAATAAACTTGATTTGTATTTATTGATGAAATCACTTAAACTGTTACAGATACTTTTACACTTTTAACTTATTGTTTATAGTTTCACTTATGAATTATGAAACCGAAGAACGTGAGAAACTTGAATACTTTCTTTATTTTCTTTGTTAACTGAAGTTTTGAATATTATTGTCTATTTAAGATTAACTTGAATTCACTTGACGAATATCGGTTCAAAGTTAAAGAGCTTGATTTGTGATTTAATGTAGTAGATGAGTGAGGAACGGAGGCTCACTTCGTATGATTGTGGATTGTAGTTTGGATTCGTTGAAAGAATATGTAAGAAGATTGAATTGTCGTAGATGCGCTCTTGGATTATGAATGAATAGTAATTGATCGTTGATAACGTTAGAACTGAACTAGTAGTCGTCGTAATTGATGTAGACAGTGAACTGATGTGATCTTTGAAGATGGTAAAAGTGAACTGATGTGATCTTTGAAGATGGTAAAAGTGAACTGATGTGATCTTTGAAGATGGTAAAAGTGAACTTGTCTAATCGTTGATGATGTTAAGAGTGAACTGAAGAGAATCGTTGTGCGTTAGTTTTTATAGACTAAATTTTCCTTAAGGTTGAATATTTTCATCAGCAGTTTTACAACGTTATTTTTGATTGGTTGAATTTAGTTAACAATTTCATAGTTTGTTGAAAGTTATGTAAAAATGAATTCCATTGGTTGAAAGAATCGATAGGTAGGGATTTTCGCAATTCGCTGATGTTTTAAACAATAGTTCTTGGAAACGGCCGAGGATCGAATTAATAAAAGTGTTTGACTAAGTTTCAATTTCGCGCATTTAACAAAATAAGCATTTCGTTGAGGAATTTCTCGATGCAGTAAAACGATATTTTATGGAAGTTCTCACGTAGCTTCGTTTCTCATATTTGGTTAAAAATAGATATTTCTAGAATATGAAGTTAGTTTTACATTGAATGAATGAAATTCTATATTATTTGATTTTATATCAAAATAAAGACAAATTTCGAAGTGTGAGATAATTTTATTTAAAGGAATGCGCTGCGACTAAAGCGCAGACGTCATGAAGATGGCGGAAGGTCCCATAGGACCTAACACCTCTCCCCTTGGAAGAAATGAGCGCTCCGCGCGAAAATATGAAATATTGAAATTGTATTATTTCTCGCAGGTCGAAATTTGTTATGATTTACATATATCACTTATGAGCTAACTAATCTTAAGTCTAACTATGTAATATTAATAGTTTTATTTATGTTTTAATTCTTGTGTTTTTCAAATAAGAAAATTTCTACAGTTAAGATTATAAAGAAGGGGAAGAGAGAAGTCATATGAGGTATGTGGTGAGGTTGACTTTGCGTAATTTGAAGAAGGCAGTTTCTCGGCTCTTGTCTGTCTTATATTTTGTCGTGGATCAGTCAAGTCTGTAGTGTTAGCGTGTTAAGTGTTGTCTTGTTGAAAAAAAGAAGTCTCGATAAAAAAAATGAAGTCTGGAAGAAGAATTTTGAAGGCGCAGCGCAGTTTATATGTAAGTTGTGCATGTAGTGTGAGTCAGTGATTGGTTTGTTGTTATTAATTTTTGGTATTCTTATGTTCTTGTAGTTATTTAACTGGAGGTACTGGTTTCAACTCATGTTGTACATCGGCTCGTTACTTCGGAGGTATACCGCAGGAGTAGATTTTTTTGAGTGGGCCGATAGTTTGATGTTCGGGGAGTTAGATTTTGTTTATGGGGTGCGTCAAGACTTTTTTCGTTTCGTGGATAGGATTGTTTCTGTTAGATGGGATGTAAGTATTAAGTTTTTTTCTTCTTATTATTTTTTTTTATATTTGCATAACAAGTGGTTTCGTTTTAATGATAAAATGTGTATGGTTTTTTTCTGTAGGCTCCCAAACGACCTATCAAGATTGATGGTTACATTTGTGTTGAGGAAATGGAAAGGATTCGCAGGGAGAGAAAGGCTGAACGAGAGATTGGTGGGAAGCTTGTGAAGGAGTTAGGAATAATTAGTTGGTCGGGGGATTTCTATTTTGATTATTGTGGGATTCGTTGGATGAACGATGGAAGATGGGGTATGAATCACCCTAGTGATGATCCTTCTGGTGCCTTTTGGAGCGATTCTGCCGCCATATATAATTTTTATGATTAAGTTGAATTTGTGTATTTTTCTCGTAGTGGTTTAGAAATAATAAAATAAATGGTGGGTTTGCCCTCAAGTGTGTTAATATCTAAAAGTGAGTTAAAGAAAAAATATTTGTTTATTATCCTGAGATCGAGTTTCCTTTAGTCGGTGTGGAGGTGGAGGTTTTCATTCATGATTCATGTCTATTTGATCCTACTTGGTCTACGTTGAGAGTGGGGGTGCTGATGTAAGGTATTATTTGATCGTGTTGCAAAGTTGCTGTAGTAGTTACTGTTAGAAGTCGTTCTGAGTTTGAGGTATTAGGACGAAGTGAGAGAAAGAATTTATTATGAGTAATCGTGTTTTGCGCGGAAAACATCGGGTGAGTAGAGAGGAAAAATGGAGAAATATCGTTATGCGGGACTGTTACATGTGTTATGAAATTGTGTTGTCGTTTAGGTTTTTAACACGAGGTATTGGGATCATGCTATGGTGAAATATTCTGCTCTCGTCCGGAAATTGAGGATGGGTACAAGGGGATGGGAACGAAGGGATCATATGCTGGCGCCTGAAGAGGAGGCTTTTCTGTTAGAATATCCCCGTAATGTCACTTCCTATTCATCTTTAGTATTGGGGACGAGAAGACGTGTAAGTGAGCAAACGCCTTTTTTTTTTTTTTTTTTTTTTTTTTTCTTATATGACTTTATTTGTACAGTTTCTGTGTTGTAATTTGCAGTCGCCGTATTATGCACTGGTTGATCAAGCTGTTAGGATAAGGTGTGACGAGATGGTTCTTCGGAATCGGCGAGTTATTCGCCGACGTACGGCGGGATCTCTCATGAAAAGTCTTGGTTGTACCAGTCTTGACAGTGACCATTTTTTTGACTATCTTGGGATTTTATGGATGCAATTGGGCTGTTGGGGTGAGGACCACCCCGTTGAAATTCTCAATAGTTCGTTTTGGAATGACGAGGGAGCTATTTATATTTTTTATGATTCAAAGGAGATCAGTAAGAAGAGGGAGAATATGTAATTTCAATCTAATGATGTAATAAACGAATGAATTTTTAATGTGGCTTAAAAAATTATCTGGTGTATGTTGTAGTATATATATAGTGTGTAAGCATTCTTATAAAGTGATGAGTTAACTTATTATGTTTCTTTGTTCGAGAGATATCTGATGCATTTGAAACCCGGTATGTATTTTGTTAAATTTCTTGATTTAGGAGAACCTTGAGGTTTTTCACGTGTTCTTCGTCATGAACCAGTGATACAGAACTCTTGAATTTATCCTTGTTTAAAGAGTATAGTGGTGAAGCGTAAGGTGTCGCGTTTTTCAGTTCGGAGAGATGTTGTAGTTGAGGTGATTGTGGGAAATGTTCAATTTCTCGTTTAATCGTTCCTAGTTCTATGTCGGTTTCTTTTTTTTGCGTTTTTTCTTTCCGATGTTTGTCCATATGCAACAGGAAATGTGTAATGGGGTCCCAGATAGCGCCTATCAGCAAAAAACTCCATCCAAAGACCGTATGTAAGGCTATACCATGTATCACTGTGTCTATTATGAATTTTACAACCTTGCATATAATAAATACGCTAAATGCGAATGTGGAGCCGTGGCCTATTGCATAGATAATTTTGGATAAAGTTCCCATGGCTTCTTCGAATTTGGTTTGGATTTTTTCGAGTGTTATCATATTTTCGAGATTTACTCCTTGATTTATATTCTGATGACCTGTAGCTCCTCGAGCTATCGCATGTAACACTGCTGGTTCTTCGACTGGAAACATTATACTATCGCTTAGTCGTTTTAAGTCTTCTGTTGTGTATACGCCTGAGTCCATCAAATTTCCTGGATCGGTGAATTTCCAAGATTTGCGTGTAATAGGAGCTATTATTTCTGGTGACGTTGCAGGTGCTATATGCGGCATTGCTTGAATCCATGCGTTCTTAACGTTGAACATCGGGATAAGCATGCTATTGCATTCAATTTGTGTGCCGGTGTGTACTAGTACGTGTATCGTTGGTCTTAGGAATAATGATTCATTTCCCCTGTATACTGGTAGTTCTTGGAAACACTGATCGACTTTCCTTATTTTTACTTCTACAGGTACACATTTGGCTATTCTGACTACTTCACCTGCAATGTGGGCTATATAGCCTGGTCCTTTCAGTAGTTGGTATGCGAATTCAGCGGGGGCCACTGCTGCTATTGCTAGTGTATTACTTAACACTTTTCTTTCTAGGATGCATTGTTGCATTATTAAGTCGTTATATAGATTTACCATTTGATTTTTTAAATGGTGGGCTAGGTAAACGATTTTAGAATTGACATAGGTAAAAAGGTCTAGGTTTTGTAGGGTTATTCCAACCTTTTTTGTTAATAACGTTGTCAATGTGTTATCAATTATGAAAAGACGAGGGTGTTCAGTTTTTATAAGTTTGTAGCCGCAGACTTCTGATGTGCCTTTTGTTGGTAGAGCGAAAGTGTATTCTGCTGACGTCAGGGAATAAAATTCTTGGTCATATTTCTCGACGGATTTGTCTCGAGTTCTCTCGGCGGGACCTTGGTATATAATAGAGAAGCCGTCAAAGTCGCATTTAGAAAATTCAACTAGATCCCAATACGTATTACCATTGTTAAGGTCCATACATCTCCCTTTGTTGTATTGACACCGTGTGCCCGATCGTAATATGAGGTCATTTGTTTCTATTTTTACTGTAGCGTAGTAGTCTTGTAGTGTGATGAAGATTTGTCCCACGACTACAACGTTGTCCCATGACCCGTAGTGGTCGGAGTAGGATCCTCCATTACAACTTCCTGCACTATCAACCCTTCCAGATAATTGTATAGGTCTAGATGTGGTTGAGTTTGGCTCCAAATTTGTATGGTAGTAATCGTTTAGTCTGAATGACCTTGTATCATGCATGTCTCTGCAGATTGTATGTGAGGTTTCCATAATGTATTCAATGTCACCATTTGAAACGATTGAAACGTGAGAATGCATTCCGCAGTAAAAGATAGAGCGGTGTATTTCTACTTTGCATTGATAGACATGAACGTTAGTATATTCTGCCGTCTGTAGAAGTTGAATGATTACATTTGACGTAATAGGATCTGATATTGGAATATCACATTCTTGAATTTCGTTGAGAGAGAAAGTTGTCATGTGCATGCCTGGTGCTCCACAGTCATATGCTATTATGGCATTGCTCCGATGTATGTACCAAATGATTGATAAGAAAGTGAGTGAGTATTTGAATAGATCCATTCCGTGATCTGAAATTTGAATTTGGTATGTGTTTGTTGGCTGTTGTGATTAAAAGTTTGTGTGGTGTGTGGGTGTGTATTTTCGTACGGGCGATTTTATTTTACCGGTTAATTTCTTACTAGTGATATATCTATAGTGTTTTAATGTTCACTTGGTTCAACAGCGTTTCGTGTGTGTTTAATATATCTATAGCGTTTTACAGTTTTGCCCCTTGAATAGTACGATTATCCGAACAAAGCGGAGGACGAGAAAAGGTGTTATAGCGGTGCGCCTCGAGTATGAGGTTGGGTCGGCGAAGATTCGCACAAAGCGGAGAGTAAGATAATGTTGAGCGTATGAGTGAGTTAACGAAGATCCGCACAAAGCGAGATTCAAGAAGGTGTGTGTTCTGATGTCAGTGTGAGTGTGTAGCTGTAGAATACTTGTGTTATATTCGATTATAATCATTAGAGGATTCTGAATTTGAACTTGATTCTGTAATGTGTGCTATTTTTGCTTGGTTACAATGTATTATGCGTTTAGTATTTGCTGTTTTCTGGATTTCGATATTTTGTTTGTTTGGAAATATTGCTGTGATTGGATATGGACCAATGTAATTGTCATCGAATTTTCCTTTCTTAATATTTTTCTGGATAAATACTAATTGTCCAACGTGAAAAGGTATAGGGTGGATCTTTCTGTCGTGATATGTTTTTGATATTTCTTTTGCTTTTTCTTGATTCTTTCTAGCTATATTCCTTATCTCTGTAAGTCTTGAAGCAAGGTCGATGATGTAATCTTCGTATGTTCCAAGAGAGTCTATAGCTTTGAGCTCGGATGGCATTCTGGCTGGTCGGCCGTATATTATTTCATATGGAAAGAAATGTGTTGCTTCGTGTTTGCTAGTGTTATATGCAAACATTGCATGAGGTAACCATTGGTCCCAGTCGTTTTTATTCACATAGTGTTTTAAATAGTCAGTAAGAACTTGATGACTGCGTTCGAGCGCTCCGTTAGATTGTGGATGGAATGAAGTGGTTTTCTTTTGTTTAATCCCGAATAATTTTGCGATGTGTTTCATTAAGAGACTTGTAAAACCTGTACCTTGGTCAGTTAATATTGCTCTTGGGCACCCGAAATGAGTAATAAAATGATTAACGAAAGCTTTTGCGACAGCTTCAGCATTAATATTTTTCAATGGTGTTGCGAGACAGAATTTCGATAAATCATCCTGCATTGTTAGTATATATCTGTTACCATTTTCTAGTATGTTTAGTGGTCCGACGATATCTAACGCTACCTTGTCGAATACGTCGATTGAAGTGTCAGTTAATACCATTGGCTGTTTAGTTTTTATGCGTACGAGTTTCTTCCTTTGACAACTTTCGCATTTTCTTATGTAGTCCGCGATATCGATTTTCATTTTTTCCCAAAAGTAATCTTGTCTTATCCGACTAAAAGTTTTTGTTACTCCTTTGTGGCCTGAAAATGGAGTTTCATGATTTTCTTTGATTATATTGGGGATTTGGTCTCTAGCTGGTGTTATTATGTTATCTTTGCAAATAGTGATTCTAATATCGCTACCTAATAGTATAATTCTTAAAGCATTTCGTATGTTACGCCAACTATTACTGTCGAAACCGCTCATTCCTTGAGATATACTGGCGGATTTTACATTAATATCTTTCATTTTGCGAACTAAGTTATGCAATGCGTGTTTTAAGTCGTTTTCATCTATGTTGTTGGTGTCTTTCTTCACTATTATTATTCCAAAGACCGTTTTGCTTCTAAGGTGATTTGTTTTGATACTTGATATTTCATATTCTATTTCGGCTTTTGGAGGTTATAACCAGCCGTTTTCGATAAATATTCGCCCAGCATTATCTATTGGACTACCGTCTGTTTGTAAAAAGCAAATTAAATTGTCTTTTCTCATTTCTATGTTATCCGAAATTTCGATTATATTGTTGGGAACTTGTTCATTTTGTCTGACCTCGGGCGGGTCGTTAGGTTGCTGAGTGTCTGAGATATTATGTTCATGTATAGTGTTGGTAGACTGCTGACGTTGTAAATTCCTTTCTTCGCTCGTGAGTGGTGATGCGGCTATTATTTCATTTATATCGTCGTGTGAAGGACGCGCTGACGGCGTAGTATTTTCCTTCGTACGTTTAATCGCGGCTATATGTTCTACTGACCCACTACTACTCTTGTTACAATTGCGTTTCCTCTTTGGTCTATATTCTATATGTTCAGGTTCTATGTCTGAATTGTCCGAGTCGTGTGGTTCAGAGTGGATAAGAGCTGCTGTTGTAATAATATTATTTACGTTTGTTTCGTTGTCTGAAGAGTTCGTGCGACCTTGAAAAATATTATTGTGTACCTGTGTATGATTTTGGTTATCATTGAGCGTGATTATTGGTGGTTCTGGAAATTCTGGCGATTGTGTGCGGTTGTTAACGGAGTTTTGTTGTGAAGAACATATGGTTAGATATCTGTTTTTATTTGGTTCATTTGTTTGTTGGTTAGCAGTGTTTTTGTGTTTGTGACTGAGAGAACGAGAGTTTGTATCTTCTTCGCTTGAGTAATCTGTAGAGGTTATGTCTTCTTTTGATCTTCGAATAAAATGTATATTTGTTTCTGTGGATGATTCTTCTGATTCGATTTCGTTTTTTCTATTGTTTCGGCGTCGTTTCTGATTTTTTTGATATAATTTCGCTTTGTCTTGATATTCTGTGTCGTCTGTATCTGAGGATTCATCGTCGCTTTCTGAGTCAATTTGTTTTATTCTTTTGAATCTTAAACTGTTTTTTCGTCTGATCCGGGCCTGTGAGGCTATTTCTTCGCTTGAGGTATGTTTTCTTTTACTTGTTTGTATTGTGGGATTAGTGTGTTGTTGAATTTGATTGTCATTGGTAATGAGAGGTTTTTTCTTCCTTAGGTTATAATTATGATCGGCCGGGTGGGTGGTTTTTGTTTCTTGTTTGTGTTGTGGGTTTTTTCGGGGTCTTCCTCGGCCTCTTTTTACTGGTTCGGTGTCTGTTGGATTGGCGATGTGTGGAAGAGAGTTATTTGAGATTACCGGGTCACTCGCTTGTTCTGGTTGTTGAGTGTTATCGTGGGGGGTGTCCCATGACCATCCTTGCCAGCCGTCAGCATTTTCTTCTGATGAACTGTTTGAACGCCACGAAACATTTACCATATATAATTCTTTTGAATCAAGTTTATCGACGGGATTGCGTGATAAAGCATCGGCGTTGGTGTTGATTTTTCCGGCTTTGTATTGGATTTTGAAGTCGAACTCTCTGACGCGCTCTCTCCATCTCATGACACGTGATGTTGGATCGTTGAAGTTGCTGACCCATACTAGGGGTCTGTGATCTGTTACCATTGTAAATTGTTTCCCGTATAGATAAGGTCTGAATGTTTTTAAAGCAAATATGACAGCAAGCATTTCTTTTTCTGTAGTTTGATAATTTCTTTCTGCTTTATTCATGACTCGTGAGGCGTACGCTACTGGTAAGTCGTCGCCAATCTCACCTTGAGACAATACTGCGCCGACAGCGAAACCCGATGCGTCTGTTGTTACTATGAATGGTTTTTTAAAGTCCGGATATATAAGAATTGGTGACTCGCATAATTTGTCACGTAAAATTTCGAAGGCAGTTTGGTGTTTGAAATTCCATTCAAATTTATTGTTTTTACTAGTTAAGTCAGATAAAGGTTTGGCTATGTTGGCGAAATCTTTTATGAATCGTCGATAATATCCCGCTAGGCCCAAAAATTCTTTCACATTTTTCTGAGTTTTTGGGACTGGAAATTTTTTTACAGCGTCTAATTTCTGCGGGTCGGGTTTAACTCCTTCTTTACCGATGATATGGCCTAAGTATTTCACTTCTGTTCGTAAAAACTGGCATTTTTCTGTTTGTAATGTAAGATTTGCTTTCCTCAATCTGTTTGCAAGTTTTGTAAATTTTATATTATGTCCTTCAAGTGAACGAGCGTAAATAACAATGTCATCTAAATATACGAATAATTCGTCGCCTTGTAATCCGCGCAAAACCAGATCCATGAGCCTTTGAAAAGTAGCAGGAGCATTTTTTAAACCGAATGGCATTCTGTTGAATTCATAATGACCGTGTGGAGTGGTGAAAGCGGTTTTACCTTTGTCCTGTTTGTTCATTTCGATTTGGTGGAACCCGGAAGCGAGATCGAATATTGAAAAATATTTTGCTCCTCCTAATTGATCGAGAATGTCGTTGATAAGTGGCAAAGGGTATGCGTCACCAATAGTTTTTTCATTTAATTTACGATAATCAATTACTAATCTCCACTTTTTATTACCTTTTGCGTCACGTTTCTTCGGTACTATCCATAAAGGGGAATTATGTGGGGATGAAGACGGTTGAATTATTTGCATTCTTAATAAATCATTTATTTGTTTGTCGATCTCGTCTTTTCGCAACGGTGGATACCGATATTGTCTAGTGTTTACTGGTGTATCGTCTGTTGTAATTATTCGGTGAGTTATGGCGTTAGTTGAGCGTAGAGACTCGCCTTGCAAATGGAATAAGTCAGCGTATTCGGTTACTAATTTTTGCACGGCTTGCTTTTCTTCGTCGTTCAAGTGTTCGAGGTCGAGAGTATTTAAAGCTTGGTCAACTCGATTCTTTGCTTTGATTATCAGTTTATTTTCTGTTTTGTTTTGATATTCTTCTTCGCTTGTTTCGAATGGGTATAGAGGGACTACTGGTATGTCGATCATAGTGTCGTCTTCGTTGGTGTTGATCGCGTAAATGAAAGCTTTACCATTTTGATTGGTAACAATAGATTTTCCTGCAAAAATGCCATCTGGTAAATTTAATTGATCGATGTATCCTTCTTTCAGATTACTTTGTGCGAGTCTTATCATCATGAGGGTCTTCTTTCTGGCTTGTAACATGATGCATTCTTTGTCGTGGAAAGAATATTTAAGGTTGTTTGCTATAATGGATTTATTTTCATAGTCGATTTTAGCATTATTATTTCGCATGAATTCTGATCCCAGTATACCCGAGTAGTTGAGTGGAAATTCTTCTGGGACCACGTGAAATTCATTATTGACATTGTTAATAATTATGTTTATTTTCCCCAAGGTTGTTGGTTTGTCTGTCTTAGATACGCCATTTAATTCGTATATTATATTCTTATTGATGTGATTTGAGTTTATAATTTCGTTCAGTTTAATGAGATTTAGTTGGGATCCGGTGTCGATTAAAAAGCATCCTTGGTTGGTTTTGAGTGAGTTGTTTTGTATGAGAATGGATGGCGATTGGTAAGTTGTAGTGTTTGATAATTTGCATTCGGCTCTTGAAATTTGTGTTTTGTTAACAACTATTGGTGCGATGGGTATGGTGGTCTCTCTTGATTCTCGATTGAAGTTATTTGTGATGGTTGTTGGTGCGCATTGTTGTTGATCCCAATCGTTGCGCTGACTCGTTGGGATGGATTGGCGTTTCCCGGAAACCCGTAGTATGAGGTTTGTCTATTATTAGCACGCATTTGGTTGTTACGTAATCGTGTTCGACATTCTTGTATGACGTGTCCGTTTTTCTTACAATAGTTGCAAAAAATGTTGTGATAAGGATAACCCATAGGTTTCTGTTGTTGCTCGTATGATATATTTTTATTATCTTTCATTTGTTGCCATTTGCGTTTGCGACAATTATCGATTGTGTGTCCGTAGATGTGGCAGAATGCGCAAGTATTTTCAGCGTTATTGTAAACGGGTTTTTAGAGGATCGTGTTGGTTACTTGAGCCACAAAACATTCTTGTTCGTTAGGGCATAGTTGCGGGAAGTCTGTTAATTGTTTGTCGACTCGACGTCCTTCGGCAAAAGCGGAGGTAAGGTCGAGAAATGAAACTGTCGAAAAACGATTTAAATATTTATGTTGAAGTCCATGAACAAACCCATTTATAAGATCATTGTTAAGTACTCTCTTTGTTGCTTCCTTATCTGTAATATCTTCAGTGCGTAGAATTTCAGTGAGATCTGTTGATAATTCTTGTACACGTGTTATGTATGCATTCATTTTTTCGTTTACTCCTTGTCGTAATTTATTAATCTCGTCTCTCATAGTGCAATAAGTTCTTGGAGTGCCAAAATTTTCGCGAAGAAACTCAATAAAACCATCTATTTCTCGTAGTTGAGCTTTACCGGCGCGGCGTAGTGCCTCTCCTTTTAATCTCCCGATTAACAGCGTTAGTAATTCGTGTTCGTCGTGCGATGATGAATAATGTTTTGCGTGTTTGCAGTGTATAAGAAATTCGTTTACGTCGTATCCCGTAGCAGTGCCGTCAAAATATGGAATTGATTGTAAATAGTTTTTTGGTCCTAATTTTTGTTTGTCAGATGTGAGTGTGGAGGGCGCGGAATTGTTATTGCCGAAGGGATTGATGTGTACTTGTGGTGCGTTAAAGTGTGTCGTTGATGTAGAAGGTAGGTGGTCTCTAAGAGGGTTAATTGAAACGCGACGTTCATGACTGCGATGTCTACGTCGGCGAGATGGTGAATCGTCAGAAGAATGTGACGAAGTTGAATTCGATCGTCTGGATGGACGCGCGTTCTGGTCCCGTGAAGTCGCTATGAAAGCTTCGAACCGATTATTTATTAACTTTTGGTCTTTGTTAATATGTCTTACTAGAGCGACTACGTCTGCAAGGGTCGTTTCTGGGGGGATGGTAATACTTTGTGTCTCTATAATGTCATTAGTGGGTGCGCTAGCGCCCTCATCGAAAATGAAGTTATTAGGCACGGACATTATGTAGTGTTTTTAAAATATTTCTGAGAGATAAAAATGATGTTAGAAGAAAAAGTAAAGAATAGAAAGAGTTTTAAACGACTCACGTAAAGTATACTAATATAAGCTTATTCGAGATGAAGATTCCGCTGAAATAGCAGTTGTTAGTGTTGATGTCCGCAAGGTCGTGCAAGGCTCCGGTGACGCTGGCTGCTTGGCCGGTGTCGTTGATTTCAGGGCGTTGACTGCTTTGCTGATATTGCGTTTTTTCTTTTTTTTTTTCGACTTGAAGTGTCTTCACTGGATTATTATTTCTCTTGTTTATTTATTTTGATTCTATGAATTTCTTTGAGTAGTATCGTATTATTTTATGAACTTTGGATGAATTTCAGTCGATTGATCTATTCTTTGACGTTTTTTGATTCGAAATTTGATTGTTTTTTCACTTTAGATTGTTCTCGATTCACTTATGCACATCAGGCAAGCGATCCCACCGCTGCCACCATTAAAACTGTTACGTCCTGGATGTAATTTGGACGTGGAGACGAGTTTTAAAATATTTATTCTTAATGGGATCGTTGCCAGCCAGTGCTATGCGCAGCTGAGGTGCAAGGATGTTAATAAGTGAATGAGGATGTTTTATTTTCGAGAACAATAATGAACTTGATTTGTATTTATTGATGAAATCACTTAAACTGTTACAGATACTTTTACACTTTTAACTTATTGTTTATAGTTTCACTTATGAATTATGAAACCGAAGAACGTGAGAAACTTGATTACTTTCTTTATTTTCTTTGTTAACTGAAGTTTTGAATATTATTGTCTATTTAAGATTAACTTGAATTCACTTGACGAATATCGGTTCAAAGTTAAAGAGCTTGATTTGTGATTTAATGTAGTAGATGAGTGAGGAACGGAGGCTCACTTCGTATGATTGTGGATTGTAGTTTGGATTCGTTGAAAGAATATGTAAGAAGATTGAATTGTCGTAGATGTGCTCTTGGATTATGAATGAATAGTAATTGATCGTTGATAATGTTAGAACTGAACTAGTAGTCGTCGTAATTGATGTAGACAGTGAACTGATGTGATCTTTGAAGATGGTAAAAGTGAACTGATGTGATCTTTGAAGATGGTAAAAGTGAACTGATGTGATCTTTGAAGATGGTAAAAGTGAACTGATGTGATCTTTGAAGATGGTAAAAGTGAACTTGTCTAATCGTTGATGATGTTAAGAGTGAACTGAAGAGACTCGTTGTGCGTTAGTTTTTATAGACTAAATTTTCCTTAAGTTTGAATATTTTCATCAGCAGTTTTACAACGTTATTTTTGACTGGTTGAATTTAGTTAACAATTTCATAGTTTGTTGAAAGTTATGTAAAAATGAATTCCATTGGTTGAAAGAATCGATAAGTAGGGATTTTCGCAATTCGCTGATGTTTTAAACAATAGTTCTTGGAAACGGCCGAGGATCGAATCAATAAAAGTGTTTGACTAAGTTTCAATTTCGCGCATTTAACAAAATAAGCATTTCGTTGAGGAATTTCTCGATGCAGTAAAACGATATTTTATGGAAGTTCTCACGTAGCTTCGTTTCTCATATTTGGTTAAAAATAGATATTTCTAGAATATGAAGTTAGTTTTACATTGAATGAATGAAATTCTATATTATTTGATTTTATATTAAAATGAAGACAAATTTCGAAGTGTGAGATAATTTTATTTAAAGGAATGCGCTGCGACTAAAGCGCAGACGTCATGAAGATGGTGGAAGGTCACATAGGACCTAACAATATATTTGTTCAAATAAAATAAAAATACAATACTGAATTAAATGTTTTGTATATAATTTTGAAAGTTTTCAAATTATATTCCATTCATAAATATATATACATACATTATAATTTCTGTATTTACTTTAATTGTATAACTTTTATTATTTTAAACAGGATGATATGACATAGTGGAAATATAATAATAATATTTTTATTGATTCCCCTTGGGGTTACAATGTGTCTTACAATCCTCCCACTTTCTTTTCTCCTTACACCTACAACTCACTTAACCTTGTACTCCGCCCATCTCCACCGATACACCTCTCCTCCGTTGCACCTCTACTCCGTTCACATCTCCTCCGATACACCTTTTCCACCGATACACCTCTCCTCCGTTGCACCTCTACTCCATTATACCTCTCCTCCGTTTCACCTCTACACCCCTTCTTTTACCCTGATGGGCCTGCCTAATGAACGCTGGTCCTACGGGATAATATTTTTCTTCCGAAAAATATTTGGGCCCTGCCGGGATTCAAACCCGAGCCGTCCAAGTGGAGAACTTACACTCTAACCACTCGGCCGACCGACCAACTTAGTGGAAATATATATTTCAACAATACTTATGATGTTTAATTCTCATGTGTAATTGTAAATGTAAATAAATTTGGTTGGACATTAGTCATACTGACTAATTACTAATTGATTAAAACTAACATTAGATGATGGGTAAACAAATAATTTTTTTACTATTATTTTTACATCTGACTTTATTCGGTCACGTGCATGATCCCACTATAATATTGAAATATAACATTCGAATAATTAATACGCTTTCAATGATTATTGTAATTCATTCATAAATTACATTATATCATTTATCTATTGCAAATTATCTATATGAATGAAGCTCATTTCGTACATGAATTAATTATTTTTTCCTTATATATTCAAACAATATAATAATTGATAACCATCAATCTCATTGAATATTGCATTGTCGACCGAAATTATAGACTGATATATTTTCTCACAATGCGCTATTTGTTATTGAACGCCATGTAGGTTATCGAGTTTCTCATCATTACAAAAAAATATGATCAATGTCATATATTTCATTTGCATTGTCGCGTTATTCACCATTATTCTGTTGATTCGTGAATACATTAATTGTTAATATTGAAAAATTTTTTTTCGAACTCAATTGTGTTATTCACAATATCTTCAAGTGAGAAATTTCGTATTCATATAAATTTCGTGAAATTGTCCATTGTGAAATTTTTTATTTAATTTTGCGTCAATAAACAATTCATCTATTACAATTTTTCAATCATTATGTTAACAATCGATATTTTGTTTGAGTAGGTCGACATAATTCAACCAATTTACCTGGCCAAATAGGGGTCTACATTAGATATATAGATATAGTCTTTACATTACAAAAGTACTTGAATTTATTTGTTTATTACTGAGTGAATATTGTCAGCTTTCAAAGGAAAATTGTATTCAAAATTTTGTGAAAGTAACCATTGTTACGTCGTAGGTGTTGTTGGACGTGGGTTTTAAAAACAGAAATATTTTTATTTTGGTAGAGGATCGTTGCCTGCCACTACTATGCGTAGCTGAAGCGTAACGATGTTATGAAGTGAATTAGAGAAGATTATAAATTTATTTGAAACACTTATTAATTGATTTATTAATTAAACCCATGAACTGGTGAATTACAATATTGAGTAACGATTATAAATGTCTTTGATGCACTTAAATTACGATTATTAATTATTAACTGAGTTCTCGATACGTCTATAGGTATAATAGAACAACAATTTATGATTGCATTGAAAACCGTTATTGACTTAAACTTGAATTATCATTACAAGAACAATTGACACAAAGATTCTGATTTTACTTGATTTACTTGATTTACTTGATTTACTGGAATTCGAGATTCATGTATTAACTGACGTAGAATTATGAATGAGTGTGTTCGTGAACTTGATTCGAGAAAGCGTATAAGTCGTACTTGGTATTGAGGATGTATAACTTAGTCGTATCTGTGGTGTAGATTGAGAACTGAGAACTATCTTAGACGTATCGGTGGTATGTGAGAACTGTCTTAGACGTATCGGTGGTGTTTTAGAACTATCTTGGACGTATCGGTGGTGTTTGAGAACTGATGAAATTTGTTGCGTATTCAGTTTTTATAGACAAGTTTTTACTTAGCTTTGAATATTTCTGTCAGCAGTTTGAAACGTTATTTTTTATTGGTTGAATTTACGTTAACAATTTAACAATTCGTTGGAACCGACGAAAGGGTGACTCTTATTGGTCGAACAGTTCAATAGGTAGGGATACCTTACAATTTGCTGATTTTAGTTAACAATATTTCTTGGAAAAATCGTGGAGTCGAATTAATGAAAGTTTTAGTTAAGTTTCAAATTTTATACGTTATGTGAAATAAGCATTTTAGTGTGAGAAAGTTATTCATGGTTTTAATTTCTTCTGTTTCATCGAGAAGCGATTTTGACGGGAAGTTCTCATGTGACATTGGTATTCATACTCAGTTAAAAATAGATATTTCTAAAGTAAAAGCTACTATTACATAAAGTAAATGAAATATTATATTATATAAAGAATATTCAATACAATAAATGGATCGATTAATTACTAAAATAAGAACATGTTTCGAGATGCAAGAGTATTTATTTGAAATAAGCGCGCTGCGACAGAGCGCAGGCGCGTGACGTCAGAAATGAGGGTAAAGGTCACTTGGGACCTAACACGTCCCCCCTTAAAACAAGAGCGTCCCGCGAAAAGAAAAAAAAAGATTTTATAAGTATTATGAAATCATATTATGCTCGCAGATCGAAACATATTTTTATTGTACAAAAAAAATTTT
Source organism: Microctonus brassicae (assembly GCA_918226075.1). Taxonomy (NCBI): domain Eukaryota; kingdom Metazoa; phylum Arthropoda; class Insecta; order Hymenoptera; family Braconidae; genus Microctonus; species Microctonus brassicae. The sequence continues at coordinate 14,235,114 of OW445482.1, forward strand.
ATTTTCTAATGATAATCTTATCGATTTATTCCGTAGATTACAATTTCAGTATGAAAGAGTCTAATGAAGTTGAGTTAGGATGTGTCATTTCGTAGAAGAAAAGTAGTAGAGAATAAGAATGAAAATGAATAATAGCGAGTGTGTAGGACGTAACTATATATACTTATGTATCTGTTTGCAATGGATTGAGATTGAAATGTATTTATTTATTCAATTATTTATATTTTTTTTTTTTTTTTTTTATATATTTTTTTGTGTTATTGATTTATTTGTTTATTCATTCATCATTATTATTATTTATAATTATAATATCTTCTTTTTTTTTTTTTATATATTTATGAGGGACCACTCCCTCTTTTTTTTTTTTTTTTTTTTTTTTTTTTTTTTATAACTGGTGTTTCTTCGTGTAGTATATCTATAGTGTTCCACTGTTTATTTAGTTCAATAGCGTTTAGTGTGTGTTTAATATATCTATAGCGTCTTGCAGTTTTGTACTTCGTGTGCTGCGAATATGAAGTTGGGTCAGCGAAGATTCGCACAAAACGGAATGTGAAATAATGTTGAGCGTATGGGCATGAGTGTGTTGGCGAAGATCAGAACAAAACGGAATTCAAGAAAGTGTGCGTTTGATGTTGGTGTGAGTGTGTAGCTGTAGAATACTTGTTTTATATTTAATTATATTATTTGATTTATTTTATTTTCTGATTTGTTGAGAATAAATTTTAACCATTAGAGGATTCTGAGCTGGAGCTGTCGTCAGTCATATGTGCAATTTTCGCTTGATTACAATGTATTATTTTCTTTGTATTTTGAGTTTTTTGTATTTCTATATTCTGTTTGTCAGGGAAAGTAGCAGTCACAAGATATGGTCCAATATAATTATCATCGAATTTCCCTCTTTTTATATTTTTTAGTATGTATACGTACTGTCCTACTTGGAATGGTACTGTATTTATTTTTCTGTCATAATATGCTTTTGAAATTTCTTTAGCTTTTTCCTGATTTGTTCTGGCGATATTTCGTATTTCAGTGAGTCTGGAAGCTAAATCATAAACATAATCATCATATGTACCTAATTTATTTGTGGTTTTGAGTTCAGATGGAATGAGTGCAGGTTGTCCAAAGACTATTTCATGTGGGGTGTAATTTGTTGCTTCGTGTTTGCTTGTGTTATGGCGAATATGGCGTGTGGCAACCACTGATCCCAGTTACCTTTGCTGACGTAATGTTTTAAATAATCTGTCAACACCTGGTGGCTACGCTCAAGTGCACCGTTTGACTGTGGATGAAATGACGTTGTTCTTATTTGTTTAATTTTGAATAGTTTTGCCATATTGCGCATTAAAGAACTTGTGAACCCTGCCCCCTGATCTGTTAGTATTGCTTTAGGGCAGCCATAGCGAGTTATGAAATTATCAACAAATGTTTTTGCTACGCATTCAGCAGTGATATGTTTCATGGTTGCGGCTAGACAGTATTTTGAAAGATCATCTTGCATGGTCAATATGTATTTGTTGCCATTTTCTAGTAATTCTAATGGTCCAACGATGTCTAGTGCTACTTTATCAAATACGTTGATAGCGGTGTCAGTTAAAACCATAGGTTGTTTTGTTTCAATGCGGACTAATTTTTTCTTTTGACAACTTTCACATTTTCTAATATAATTTTCGATATCGGTTTTCATTTCTTCCAAAATTAACTTTGTCTTATTCTATTGAAAGTTTTTGTTACTCCTTTATGACCTGCGAATGGAGTTTCATGATTTTCTTTAATAATATTTTGGATTTGATTTGGATTTGGTGTTATTATTTCTTCTTTGTAAATTGTAATTTTAATATTGCTGCCAATTAATGTAAGTCTCAGTGTGTTTTTTATTTTTCGCCAAAAATTAATATCGAAAACGCTCAATCCTTGTGATATACTCGCTGATTTAACATTTAATTCTTTTAATTTCTTCACTAGATTTTTTAAAGCATTATTCAAGTCATTTTCTTCTATTATTTTTGAATTCTTTTTTCCTATGATTATTCCAAATATGATTTTACTTTTAGTGAAATTTACAGCAATGTCTGAGATTTGGTATCCTGTTTGATCGGATGGAGGTGGTATAAGACCATTTTGTATTAGTTTTCGTCCTACGTCGTCTATAGGAGCTCCGTCTGTTTCTAGAAAGCAGATGTAATTATCTTTTCTCATGTCTAAATTGTCGGTTGATTCAATAACATTTGTAAAAATTTGAGTATTTGCTCTAACTGTTGATTGTCCTTGTGTTGGTATAATTTGCTGTTGTGTTACTTGTGTTTGTGGAGTAGGTGATAGTGGAATTTGTGTATCTTTTATTTCCATTATTTCATTGTGTGCGTCATGTGTTTCTGATGGTGGAGTGTTTATAGCGTTTATTCTGTCTGATCGTGTTGGAGAGTCACTGTTCGTTGAAGTCGTTGTGTCGTCGCACTTTGTTATCTTCTTAGGTCGCCTGTATGGAATGTGTGTGTCAGCTGATCGTGTCCCTGACCCACTGCTACTCTTATTACAATTACGTTTTCTTTTTATTCTATGTTCGTTATGATCAGGTGATTGTCGTGGTGCATTATTTTCGTTTACTTCCGGATATATCTCAGCTGTTGCAATTATTATATTATTAATTTCTTCTTCTGAACTAGAAGAATTATTTATTTGTGAAATTTGTTGATTAATGTCAGAAATGTGATTATTGTCGTCAGCGATATTTATGGTAGTTAAAGATTCTTCTTGTGTATTATTGTTATTTCTCATCATTCTCTGTAGGAAATGTTCTCTATTATTGTTTTCATTTTCGCTTGCTGTCTTTGTTTCTGATGATGTATGTGATGGAGGTAATGGAATATTTTTTTCTAGTGTGTATTCATTATCATTGCTTGAGTCGAGATTTGTTAATTCTTCTTCTGATTCACTAATTATTCTAGCCTTTTTCTTGATGTTTTTATCTGATGAATATGGTGGTGAGTGTATCAATGTATGTGTTTCAATTTGTTTATTTTGATTTTTCTTTTTTATTATCTTTTCTATATGGTGTGGAGTGTCGTCTGAGTCAGAAGTTGCATTTATTTTATTGTGGTTTTTGTATAATTTCATTTGGTGTAGAATACGTGGATTAGTTGTTATTTCTGCTGAGTAAATTGATGACTCTGAGTCGGAACTTGCATTTGTATTACTGTGAGATTTGTGTGATTGCATTTTGTGTAATATACGTGGATTTATAGCCATTTCTATGGAGTATATGGATGCTTCCGAATCAGATGTGTCGTCATTATCGTCATTCGTATTATTGTTTTCTATGCGCGGTTTCTTCCTTCTTAAATTATATTTGTCAGTTGTTGGATCCGTGGAATCAAAAGTTAGTATAGTGTCTTGTGGATTGGTGTGAGGTTTTGATATGCGTTTCTTGCGAGGTCTACCTCGGCCTCGTTTTGTACATTTTTTATCTGGGGGTTTTTTGAGTGGATTTTTCCGTGATCTTCCTGGACCGCGTTTACTTGTTCGTTCTGTATTTTCTGCGATTTCAGTGGTATTTGTATTCTATATGTTTTCTGTATTTTCTATGATATTTGTGTTTTCTGTGATTTCTGTGATATTTGTATTTTCTATTTTTTCTGTATTTCCTATGATTTCTGCATTTTCTATGATTTCTGTATTTCCCATGATTTCTGTATTTTCTGTGATTTCTGTATTTTTTATGATTTCTGTATTTTCTATGGTTTCTGTATTTCCCATGATTTCTGTATTTTCTATGATTTCTGAATTTTCTATGCTATCTGTATTTATGTTATCTGTTATTTTTCGTTGTTTTGTATTTCTCACGCCCTCGGGGGGTTCGTGGATTAAATCTACTAAAGTATTCAGATGTTCTAAACGTTCGAGATTTGTGTTTTGTGTATTTGGAAGCCAGCCTGTCCAATCTTCAGCATTGGAGTCTGAACTGCTCGATTTCCATGTGACGTTAACCATGTACAATTCTCTTGGTTCTATGTCAACAACTGGATTTCTTGATAATGCGTCAGCATTAGTGTTTATTCTGCCGGGTTTATATTGGATCTTAAAATCAAATTCTCTGATACGTTCGCGCCATCTCATTACACGTGATGAGGGGTCTTTGAAATTGCTAATCCAAACAAGAGGTCTATGATCAGTAATAAGTGTGAATTGTTTTCCATATAAGTAAGGTCGAAAAGTTTTGAGTGCGAATACTACAGCAAGCATTTCTTTTTCCGTCGTTTGATAATTTTGTTCAGCTTTATTCATGACTCGTGAGGCGTATGCTACTGGTAAGTCTTTGCCTATTTCACCTTGAGATAAAACTGCACCGACAGCGAAACCTGATGCGTCTGTTGTTACTACGAATGACTTGTTGAAGTCTGGATAAATGAGTATAGGAGATTCACATAATTTATCTCTTAATGTTTCAAAGGCTACTTGGTGTTTAAAATTCCATTCAAAGTCGTTGTTTCTGCTTGTTAAATCTGACAGTGGTTTCGCGATGTCAGCAAAATCTTTAATAAAACGTCGGTAATATCCTGCTAAACCCAAAAATTCTTTGACGTTTTTCTGTGTTTTTGGAATTGGAAATTCTTTTACTGATTTTAATTTTCCAGGATCGGGTTTCACGCCGTCTTGACCGATAATGTGTCCGAGATATTTAACTTCTGTTCTTAAAAATTGACATTTTTCAGTTTGAAGACTTAAATTTGCGTTTCTTAATCTATTTGCGAGTTTTATAAATTTTGTATTGTGTTCTTCCATTGATCGAGCGTAAATAACAATATCATCTAAATATACAAATAACTCATTGCCCTGTAATCCACGCAATACCAAATCCATTAATCTTTGAAATGTTGCAGGTGCGTTTTTGAGACCAAATGGCATTCTGTTAAATTCGTAATGACCGTGTGGCGTAGTAAAAGCTGTCTTTTCTTTATCATTTTCATTCATATCTATTTGATGGAAACCTGAAGCAAGATCGAAGATAGAAAAGTATTTTGCACCGCCTAATTGATCAAGAATGTCGTTAATCAGTGGAAGTGGATATGCGTCGCCAATTGTTTTGTCGTTTATTTTCCGATAATCTATAACTAATCGCCATTTTTTGTTTCCTTGTGCGTCTGGTTTTTTCGGTACTATCCATAAAGGTGAATTGTATGGAGATGCTGAGGGTTGAATAATTTCCATTTTCAATAAATTTTCTATTTGTTTTTCTATTTCTTCTTTTTGTGTCAACGGATAACGATATTGTCTTGTATTAGTAGGTACGTCATCAGTTGTAATGATTCGATGTGTTATAACGTTTGTTGAACGTAGAGGTTCGCCAGAAAGATAAAATAAGTCAGCATATTCTGTGATTAAATTGTGTACAGCGCAGCGTTCTTCGTCATTTAAATGGTCAAGGTCTAATGTATTAATAACTTTTTCTATGCGGTTCTTTGCGTTTACTGTTGGTGATTCTACATTTTTATTTTTATTTCCGTTTTCTTCGTCACTTGTTTCAAATGGATATAGTGGGACGACGGGAACATCAACTGTTATGTCATCTTCACGTGTGTTAATAGCGAAAATGTAAGCTTTACCGTTCTCATTTGTGACTACTGATTTTCCTGCATAAATTCCGTCGGGCATGTCTATTTGATCGATGTAACCTTCGTTCAGTCCGTTGTCTAATAGTCGAATTATCATTAATGTTTTCTGTCTTGCTGGTAGTAATATGCGTTCCGTATGGTGGAAAGGGTAAACGAAATTGTTAGCAATTATTAATTTATTCTCATAATCAATTTTAGCGTTATTTTTCTGCATGAATTCAGTACCGATTATTCCTGAGTAATTTAATGGGAATTCTGCTAGTATTATATGAAATTCGTTAATTGTATTGTTTATTATTAGATCGATTTTTCCCAATGTCATTGGTTTGTCGGTTTTTGAGACGCCATTTAATTCGTATTTAATGTTTTTGTCTATATTAAATATATTTTTTAGTTGATTAATTTTGATAAGATTTAATTGAGATCCAGTGTCTATGAGAAAGCAGGCTTGATCGTTTTTTATTCTGTTATTTTTTATAAAAATTGATGGTGAAGAATAAGAAGTTGTGTTTGCAATTTTACATTCAGCACTCGAAATTCGTATTTCTTCAGTGTTTAGTATGTCTGGTTCTGGAATGTAGTTTCTTGTGTATTCGTCTGTGTGTTTGCTTGAATTTGAGTTGGCGCGCTGTAATTCAACCCCGTTGTCGCGCCAGACAGTCGGGGCGCACTCGCGTTTCCCGGATACTGCTGATTATTTGAATTTGCAAGGCCGTTAGTGACTTGTGTGTTATTGTTATAAATTCTTCTACGACAATCTTTAATTAAGTGCCCGATTTTTTTGCAATAATGACAAGTTTTAACATTATAATCGTTAGAGTTTAATATATTTGAATTTTGTTGATAAATTGATTTTTGCATATTTTCTTGAGCTTTGCGTTTAAAACAAATATCAAATGTATGTCCCGGTTTTTGACAGTAGTTGCAAATTTGAGTGTTAAAGTTGTTAGTGTTTATAAAATTTGAGTTTTGTTGAGGTGTGAAATTTTGTTTGTTTTCTTGGGCTCTACGTTTAAAACAGATGTCGAGTGTGTGTCCTGGTTTTTGACAATAATTGCATATTTGAATACTGGAGTTGTTATAGTTCCTAACGTTTGAATTTTGTTGTAGTGAGAAATTTTGATTATTGGTCTGAGCTGTGCGTTTAAAGCAAATGTCAATTGTGTGTCCTGGTTTTTGACAAAAGGTGCAAATTGGTCTATAATTGTTGTTAATGTAATTGTTTGCTTCGACAGAGTTCGTGGTTTGTAATAAAAAACAGTCTTGTCTTATCATATCTGTGTCATCTAGTTGTGGATATTCTGCCAATTCTCCTTCTGCTCTACGACCTTCAGCGCAAGCAGCCGCGAAATCTGGGAAATTTTTTATCGTAAAAAGTTTCAAATATTTTTTCAATGTTCCATGAACAAAACCGTTAGTTATGTCATCATTTAAAGTCTGTCTTGCTGATTCTTTATTTGGTACGTTTGATGTCAATAAACTCTCAGTACAATCAGATAATATCTCTTGTGCGCGTGCAATATATGTATTCATAGATTCGTATGTTCCTTGTTCTAATTTAAGGATTTGATTTCTGAGACTAAAATATGTTTTTGGTTTATCAAAATTTTCCTTGATGAAATTTATTAAGTCTTGTACTGTACGTAATTTTGCTTTATAAGCGCGTCGTAGTGCTTCGCCTTTCAGTCTGCCTGTTAATAATGCCAAAATTTCATATTCTTTATATTGTGATATGTATGATAATGCGTTTTTGCAGTGTATTACGAGTTCGCTTGCATCATAGCACATAGGAGTGCCGTCAAAGTATGGAATGGATTGTGTGTAATCTATCGGGCTTAATGAAGGTGTGTTGCGTCGAGTTATGTTAGGTGGTGAGCTGAAACTAGTTGTAGTAGAAGGATAGTTTGTATCATGTACTATCATTTGTGTTTGAGGAACGGGTGTCGGGATATGTGTATTGGGTGATGGTGGTCGTGGAATTGATGTTAGGTTTAGTGGAACTGGTGCAGGTATTATTGGTGTAGGTATTGGAATGTGTTGAGAACGACTGTTTGCGCGTAAAATATCATGATCTGAATCGTGTGAGGATAGTGAAGATGTGGAATTATGTCGTCGTCTAGGGCGGTTGGTTCTATCCAAGAACGTCGCGAATTTTGCTTCTATTTGTTCTCGAAACTGACACATTTCTTGATTCTGCGTCTCCATTTTTTCTCGAAACTTAATCGTGTCTTGATATTGTATACGCATCATTTCAACGATGTCTGCAATAAACGTTGTGGGAGGAATCCCGATTATTTGATTACTATCATTTTCAGCGCCGGATGACGGTTGCCCAAAAGTGTTATCGCGATCAGTCATTTTAATATTTTTTTTTTTTTTATTTTTTTAAAAAAATTTTCGGAAATTCAATGAAGATGATGATGTTGTGTGTAATATAGTGAAGTTAAGAGAAAAAAAGAAAAGTGATGAAAGTTAAATAAAAGTAAAGAAATATTTACGACTCACAATAATGTAAACTTATATAAAGCTAGTGAAGAATTTGCTGATGGTGTTGTATGAGGTGTTTGTCTCTGCAAGGTCGTGTAAGGCAAGGCTCCGATGACGTTGACTGCTTTCCTCTGCCAGGTGTGAGTTGTTGATGTCGGTTACTTTTGCTGATGTTTGCGTTTCTAGCTTCAAATGTTTCTACTGAGTTATTCCTCTTTATTATTATATTTTTTTTTTTTTTTTTTTTTTTTTTTTATTTAATTTATGTGTTCATGGATTGTTGTTTTCTTTTCTATTTTTGAATTTGAATTATTTTATCTGTTCTTATTTCTTCGGTGATTCGTGTGTTTCGTTTTAATATTATTAATTTTCACTTGTTTTAACTGTTCTTTGATTTTATGTTGTCTCACTATTTAATTGTTCTTAATTCACTTTACACTTCAGGCAAGCGATCCCACCGCTGCCACCATTTTTCTGTTACGTCGTAGGTGTTGTTGGACGTGGGTTTTAAAAACAGAAATATTTTTATTTTGGTAGAGGATCGTTGCCTGCCACTACTATGCGTAGCTGAAGCGTAAGGATGTTATGAAGTGAATTTGAGATGATTATGATTTTATTGGAGAACAATTATAATTTTAATTGATATTTATTAATATGTTCACTCAAACTGTTACAGATAATTTACACTTTCAGATTTATTGTCTATTTAATTCTTCTTTGAGTTCACTTGACGATTCTGAATTTAATTGATTCTAAGATGTTATTTCACTGAAAACTTGATTGTCGATTATCTTTATTACTTAAAACTTAAAGATGCCACACAGGCTATTTGATTGCCACTAAGGCTACTGAATGCCACAAAGGCTACTGAATGCCACAAAGGCTACTTGATTTGCCACACAGGCTATTTGATTTGTCGACTTAGTATTTTCTAACTTGGTTTAGTTGATGATTTGCTTGAACTCGTAATCGTCGTAAAAGATGTAAAAAGTGAACTGATGAGATTTGTTGCGTATTCAGTTTTTATAGACAAGTTTTCACTTAGCTTTGAATATTTCTGTCAGCAGTTTGAAACGTTATTTTCTATTGGTTGAATTTACGTTAATAATTTAACAATTCGTTGGAAGTGACGAAAGGGTGACTCTTATTGGTCGAACAGTTCAATAGGTAGGGGTACCTTACAATTTGCTGATTTTAGTTAACAATCTTTCTTGGAAAAATCGTGGAGTCGAATTAATGAAAGTTTTAGTTAAGTTTCAAATTTTATACGTTATGTGAAATAAGCATTTTAGTGTGAGAAAGTTATTCATGGTTTTAATTTCTTCTGTTTCATCGAGAAGCGATTTTGACGGGAAGTTCTCATGTGACATTGGTATTCATACTCAGTTAAAAATAGATATTTCTAAAGTAAAAGCTACTATTACATAAAGTAAATGAAATATTATATTATATAAAGAATATTCAATACAATAAATGAATCGATTAATTACTAAAATAAGAACATGTTTCGAGATGCAAGAGTATTTATTTGAAATAAGCGCGCTGCGACAGAGCGCAGGCGCGTGACGTCAGAAATGAGGATAAAGGTCACTTGGGACCTAACACCATATTCTTATCTTATTGATATTTACGAGAATTTAATAATTATGTCGGGTTTTTCCTTAATATTTTAAGATCTAAATAACACTTTGTTGTCTCTTATATATAAAATAAATCTTGCATCCCATTATTTAGACGACCTCGCATCACGCCATATAATTGTTAGCCAATAAACAAATTGTCACTGCCTACTTTTCCCTCACCATCTCCAACACTTTGTTTTTAATTGTTTTTCTCAAAGGAACATCAATAGTTTTGAGAGTTAGTTCTCTTATGACCATCACCTTGATCGCACATTCTCAAATTGGAAATACTTATATTTTACACTCATTTTCAACGATATTTTGGAATCGTGTAAACGTCCAGTGAACGCAACAATTTACCGAGTCCGAATAAAAATAGGTAAGTACAAAAATTATTAAAAATTGAATAAATAAGTGTCCAATAATTGAATAAATAATGATTGAATCATATATATATATGTTATTATATATTACTATATTAGGGTGATTCATTTTTAGACGATGTTTTTTTTTCCGTGGTCAATGAAAATCTAATAATATATGGAAAATAAAAAATATTTCCGTTTAAAAAAAATTCTAAGTTAATTAGAGGTTTCGCTGTATCAAAAATTCGATTTCCCATATGAATAATACGAGAAAATTGTTTTTTTCGACTTCAAGTCGATTTTTTGATTATAAAAATTTGATTTCTGCAAAAAATGAATTCACAGCTTTGATAGAGTTTATTGTAAGATAATAAATAATTAATGTCAGATCAATAAATTCCAGTTTAAAGAAAATTTTTTGTCAATTATAATCAATTTTCAGCTAGTCGGAGAGCGTTTGCTCTAAATAATTTTTTTTAGCAAATTTAATACTCTATAAAAGCTGTGAATTCATTTTTTTCAAAAAAAAAAAAATTGAATTAACTTAGAATTTTTTTCAAACGGGAATATTTTTTATTTTCCATGAATTATCAGATTTTCATTGACCACAACACTTAAAAATGAAACACTTTAATATATATACATATAAGTAAAATAATGTGATAATTAATTCCTTTTCTTGCAGTCTACATTATATGTATATAAGTAAAATAATGTAATGATTTTCTTTTTTTGCAGTCTACGTACATTATGAGTGCTGCTGAGAATGAAGAAGAGTTTGACGTGGTGACCGCAATAAAAACAGATAATAGTGCTATGTGAGAAGAAGTTAAATTTGCGAACCAACCATTAAATTTATTGAAAAAATACATTATGTCAATAAATAAAAATAATTTTCCAGCGGAACTCTTAATCGCACTCAATTCTTCAACTTCATCATCGCAGCAATCACCTGGTGATTTGCCACCACCAGTGCCATCGTCATTGCCACAACCATTGGCACCATCATCGGAGCAATTAATGTGTGGCTTGCAACCACCGTTGCCATCATCATTGCCACAACCATTGTCATCATCATCGCAGCAATCATGTGGTAATTCACGACCACCATTGCCATCTTCATTCCCACAACCATTGGCACCATCATCGGAGCAATTAATGTGTGGCTTGCAACCACCGTTGCCATCATCATTGCCACAACCATTGTCATCGTCATCGCAGCAATCATGTGGTGATTCACGACCACCATTGCCATCTTCATTGCCAAAACAATTGGCACCATCATTGGAGCAATCATGTGGTGATTCACGACCACCATTGCCATCTTCATTCCCACAACCATTGGCACCATCATCGGAGCAATTAATGTGTGGCTTGCAACCACCGTTGCCATCATCATTGCCACAACCATTGTCATCGTCATCGCAGCAATCATGTGGTGATTCACGACCACCATTGCCATCTTCATTGCCACCATCCTTGCCATCGTCATCTACACCACCAGTGTCACAACCATGGCCTTATTCACGGTCACTAGTGCCGTTGCAAAAAGATACTCAACGTAAGTTAATAAACAAATTAATTTTTTTCATAATATTATTGTGTAATAATAAAATAATTAAATTAAATTCTTAATTATGTAATTAACATATGGTATCGTATTTTTACAGCGAAACGATGGGCTCGAGGAAGCCGCAATCGAAGAGCTTCATATGAGGCGCGTAGAAATAATATACAGCGCGGCGGGCGTGGTGGACGTGAAGGAAAGTCCATCACACAGTATATTTATCTCTAAAAAAAACTTTATTTTAATATCAACTTAAATAATCTCTCTACAATCACTATTTCTATAATTTCGAAAATTTTAAATACTATGTACTCTATTTTAGTGATCAATTACTCATATAATCAATATTGTAATCATTACATCTCAACTTTTAAATCAATGTTTACTATATATTGTAATGAGGTGGCTTGTCACTCATTACTTCATTCATCCAAATATAACTGCTGTGCTGATTTAATCCTGTAATTTAATTTATGTCTCATAATCTTAAGCTATGAATGAATCATGTGATGTATGTGAACCAATAATCTACGGCAGCCTGGATCCAAGGGAAACATAAGACGCTACTATTCCATATTATGATCGTCAATACAGTCATGTATGGATATACTACACTCCGGAGAAAAATCTACTGGCATTATTCACAAGATGTTGTTGCAGCCGAACATAACCTACAAGATCCATCGGTCAACTGAAGGAAGTTCTCGTTGCGGATATACACGATTAGATGTAATCCCGTGAGTAACGACAACCGCATATAATGAAATCATAATGACTGTAACTCTGTCAGCTATAATGGCTGTCTCCATACACCTAAGTTACGCAAGTCATCTGTAACTTAGACTATAAATTATGCAAGTCATCCATGACCAAGACTATAAATTACGCAAGTCATCTATGACCAAGACTATAAGTTACTAGTGCCAACTTAAGTTACGCAAATCATCTGTAACTTACACTAATAGGATCAGTGACCGATAGGTGGCGACAAAGTAAATGCACGACTATAGCTCCGGAGATGCTAGTGAATAATGATTCAGCCAATGGGCGTCCGGAGGATAATGGAAGAAGCAAGAGAAAAGAAGACGGCCATCTTGTCAGCACTTAGAAATTGAGACTCGAGTGTGAAAGAGCGTGTGAATGAAAAAGAGGATATATTCAAGGAAAATTAAGAGAGAAATAAAAGGAAACAAGGAGCAAAGAATTGTAAAAGGAAGGAAAATATAAATACGATTGTCTTGGGAGTGGAACGATTAATTGAGGTAAATTGTAAGTCGTTAAAAGTAATATAACAATTCGTATACACGTGTAGATGATTAGCCACGTGCTAACGCAATTCTTTGAATATTGTTTTGGAAGATTAATCAGCGCAGCAGTGAATACTATTCTAAGTCCACGTTAAAAGTAAAGAATTAATTGCGATTCAATGTTTGTAGACCCATCACTGGGCTCACACCAAAATTAAATAATAAAATATCCGGAATTCTCATTGTACATAACCCTTAGAAAAGGTTATGAGATCCACCGGATAGAATATAATAACCACGATAATTGGGTAAAAGAGTAATACAAACTATTATAACTTTTCTATATTAATATTAATATCATTACCAATTCAAAATTTCTGTTCAAATTAAACATAGTTATTCGCTTTTGTTTATTCTAATTTCAAATATATTATTACTATAATTTAATCTTCAATTATAATTATTTGTGAAATAATTATTCATCAATTACCTTTTCCTGGTTAAGACCTAAAAAAATAACAAGAAGAATTTTCCCCAATTTTAGCTTCTCTAAATATCAAAATACACAATAAAATTGGGGTGGCATCCCTTGGGTTTATTCTAGTCCGGAATAAATCATATAGAGTTGACGGTAAGTTCATCAGAAAAAGATAATAAACGAATCAACTCAACTTGCGGGTTGAGCACCGTCACAATATATATATATATTATGACGGCCGCCTTTCCTCGAAAAGACTAGAATCCAGATTTTTTACCTTTACGGAGTTACCGTCATAAATGTTGTTATTTCTTCTTATTAACAACAAGGGATGCCACCCCAGATAATATTACTCAATAGAATCCTGGGGTAATTCTATTGGACAAGTATCTTTAAGCGCTAGACTTTCCACTAAACCAAGCAAGTTTACGTTCACTATTATATTAATTTCTAGGATAAATCATTTTTACACATACGGTTGGCTTTAGTAATATTTAATATAGAAAAATTAGATAAGAAACCGATAAAAACAATGTGAAATAATAATGATGAACATTGAACAATATATGATGACTCTTTATAATTAACTTTGAAAATCTTTTTTAACTCAAATTATTCTTAACTGCTAGCGCCGAAAAATATACATGTAGTAACTTGGAATAATATTATGGCCTTTTCTAAAGGCCGTAGTTAATAATTATTCCGGTTCACACTCTTAAATTACTCTTTTAAACAATTTTTACTTATAATTCTTATCTGATGTCCCGATTGGATGCATGTGATTCGCGATGGGTATACAAACCCTTACATTAATACTTCTATTCATTTATTTAACCTCTTCACGATTACTTGAACCTTATAATACTATTCTGAATATTATTATACAATATTTCTATGACTTGAGACGGTTATTGCTGCGCCGAAAGAAATATAAAGTGAAATAATTATTGGATAAATTTTTATTACCACGTGACCGGATAATGGCGACATGTATCAGTATATTACCTCAAATATCTTTACCTCACAATTCGGCGAATTTATTCGTATTTCCAATTCAACCACTCTACTGATTCCAGGATATCAATTATATTGGTAATATTCTTATTTCACTTGACAACGCTTCCTTGTTTTCTCTATTTTCCCTTATATTTATTCCTATTATAATTGCTCTTATGTAATTTTCGGTCAGTCACACTCTGCACACATGGAGTACCAATCTCGAAGTGAGGTCAAGATGGCCGTCTTCTCGTTTCCTCGTGTTGCTTCGTCTTGTCCTTATTCTTATTTCTCCTCGACGCTCTCTCCGGTCATCTCCCATTGGCTAGAACGCTGGTTTCGTTTGTCTCCGGAACATGATTGGTTAAGCCTTGATCTTACGCGGACTCTGGCGGGTGATTACGCAATAATAATGCTGAATATATTGACGTAATTATTGATCTATTGTATGTTATCCATGCCACACCATTGTACGCAGTGGTCATGTACTTTCCATACGCCATTTTCCGTAATCTTGCGATAACCTCTATTGGATTTGCTTTCGTAGTGTATTTTGACAGGTGGACATGTTGTTATCCGGTTTATTACTTTTAATTATATATTGGATTGTTGGTTGTTGTTTTCCCATATTTCTCAGCTGGTCCGGATTAACTGATGCTGATTTTCCATAGGTAAATATCCTCTCAATGTTTTAATATATCTTCCACTCTGCTTGAACACTATTGCGTTTTATAGGTTATCACTGGGTTGTCACTGCTCGGTTGTATTAGTTGTTTTATCATTTGCTGTTCTGTTGCCAATTTTGATGGACCAAGAGAGAGATTTGGCTTGAATGCAATTGATGTTGATTCGGACTGTCCTCAGCTTGGCTACGATGTTGAAGTGTATAACACATGCACTCTATCAATTCATTCATACTTTTATTTTATACATTCGTCGAGGTACTATCTTCTATCTCTCTACATTGATTTGGTTATAAATTTATTATAATATCATATATTATTTCTTTCAGCGCAGCAACAATTTTTCTGTGAATGATAAGTGATGATCAGCAAAGCCACATCATCACAATATATACTATATATATATATATATAGTATACATTGATTCAAAAAATGAGATGTAATGATTACAATATTGATTATATATATTGTAACGGCGCCAAATTTTACCCTCTAAAAATTTAGCCACCGCTATCGTTGTCCTTGGTTACAAGGGATGCCACCCCGATTGCCTGAAAATGACTTAAAGGTTATCGGGGAAACCTTTTTAAACAAAAATACATAAAATAATCAGTTTTCACCATAAATACTTTTAAACGAAATAATAAAGATATTTATTAATTATAATAGTAACCGGATGAAAAATAATAATAATGAAAAATAATATAATTACTCGAGAAATAATATAATGTCTTTCATTTTCAACTCTTATCAATTAATCAAAATAATCAAATAATATTCTACTCTAATAATTTTGGCCGTGACTATTGTCGCACTATCTACGGTAGTGCGACAATACATTCCTATTCACAACAAATAACTTTCTGTTTCATACTCTTCACTCAAAGTATTTCTCACGCAATTTATCACACATTCCTTGTTATTGTCATTTTATAATATTACTGTTCCACTCACATTTTCCACTCAACGTATTTATCACGCAATTGATCACACAATTCATTCCTTATTATTACAATTCAATTTATTCGAATATTTAAGTGTTAATTACAGGGGGGGATATTTTTTTTCCGGAGGGGTTTATTTTTTCAATTAACACTTTCATACTTATCACATCGAATGAACAATTTTAATAATAATGAAGCCGGACATTCACTCCATCCTTACTGCATACTTTTTCACACAATATTTAATAATTAATCACCCGACAATTATTTTTGCGAATAATCTCTATCACCCACTATCTCTTCACTTGTTATCATTCTCCCGATAACTATTCTTCCGGACTATCTCTTCACACGTTCTTGATCCACACTTTTCTGGAATCTCGTGCACAGCAGCAGCTTCTTTCATCTCCATTACTCGTTATCACCTGACCTCGACCATGGTTTACATACTCTTTTCTTCACTTAACTCTCATCTTGGGGAACCGGACAATTTCTTATATGTTTCTTATTTCTGCACGCCTCGTGGTCACGGCGCCCACCATGGCCGTCCTTCCACAGCTCTTACTCGCTCGGCGTTCGCCTTGCTTCTCTTTTTTCAATTAATCCGGAATTTTGTCTATTAATAATTAATTATTAATTTTCACGTACACACACACGTGCTTCGCTGCGTCGTGTCTCCTGTTCGGCTGCACTCGTGCCTCCTCGTGGTCAGTGCTCCCACCGCTCTCACTCGCATTTACCCCGTACATACTACATTCTTCACTCTTATTTCATACATTTAATTACTATTCGTGTGTGGCAGGCCGCCACATCACAATATATATATATATATATATATATATATATATATATATATATATATATTTGTCAATTACCTGGAGATAATGAATTATCTATCTATCATCTATCTACATATCTCAAACATATAAAAAATTATAAAATACAATTTCAAGTACAAATAAATAAATAAAATGAAAAAAAAATAAAATAATGATTTTTTTCAATTAATTTAATTAAATTTAGTATTAAGTTAAGAATATTATTATTATTTCGAAATATCTCTATAAAATACATGTGAAAAACTACAATAAAATTGCAAGTAAAAAAAAATGAAAATAAAATAAACTATATTTTTTCAATCAATTTTATTAAATTTAGTATTAAGTTAAAAACATACATAAATTATATAGGTATACATGGTTTACGAAAAATTTTATTCGGACTTATTTTACACACAAAACCGTCTTTTCTAATTGCAATATATGTCCTCGTATTTAATACTGATTAAATTTTACATTTCATTTCTCTATTTGGATCTTCAACAAGCTCGAAATGTGGACAAGCAGCAGCAAATTGTACTGAATATGGCATCTCTAAATTTGCAATGATCAAACGCAACTATAGATATGGAAAAATAAGCAGGAAGAATTTGATGAAATTTTTTTTAATGTGCCAGCCAGTGAGCGAATTTTCGCACAAACACGGATGAATGCATTTGTTAGTACACACTAACTAAACAAATTTGTTTTCAATTGTTCATTTGACATATGTGTACAGCTGTTTACAACTTCCGTACACTAGTGCATATGTTGCAGCCGAAAGTTAACATTTTATTTTTCTATCTATTACGTATACTCGGTTCAAAATGAAATTTCATTTCCACTAAGTGGTCCAATGTGGTGCCACCGGAGGTAAATACCTAAAGTGGATAACTGAATCACCGAGTCGTCGCACGCGCATTTGCGTGATTCCTAATATATATTATATATTACATATTTGTTATACATTGTATATTATATATTATATATTATATATGGACTTACTATGTATTATATAATATACAATGTATAACAAATCTTTGTAATCTTTGTCATATAATCAATTATTGAATTAATAACATCACAGTTAATTATTGGAATGTAGAGATAAAGTAAAGTCAAATAAAATAATTAATTATTGTAATATAATAATTATACAGGCATTTCACTACTTGTTACATTGATTTTTTCGTTTATTTGATTTTTCAAAGTAACTTTTTCATATAAACTTTTTGCAAAGTAATTTTTGTAATTCAATTTTTTTGCCACACATGAACTTGGCGCCTTCTTTTTCTTTTTTTTTAAAAAAAGATTGTCCTTTTTTGATATCACTTTTTTTTTTACTACAAGTACAATAATTAAAATTGAAACTTTTGAAGATAATCGATATTTTCTGATTTATACTTAATAAACATATAGAAAATGAATATAATTCATCTATATAAAAATCTATAAAAGATGACATCACTATATATGTGAAATTTCATTATATATAACTATGCTTCGTCGGTAACTCATCATCTTCAAAAATTTTCAGATTAATATTGGGACTGACCGCTAGAGTGGAGAAATAATAATAATAATAATAATAATAGTATGCTTCTTCCCCATTAGTCAAGTGCGTGCACCGATCATGCACCGTGCGTGCACCTAGTGCACTAGAATCGCGCACGGTGCACGTCAGGTGCTTGCCTCGTGTGGTAGCACAGTGGCCCACTGGAGTGAAATCCAAATCATCGTCATCTTTAGATCTGTTTAAATCCAAGGATCCGAAAGGATCCAAAAAAAGATCCAAAAGGATCCAGAATGGCATTAACCCCAATAGCTTTTGGAGCACTCCACGAAATTTCACTCCGTGCTGTCACAAGTTATAAATATTGTGAGACCACAGTATTTTACGTTATGTAATGAGCCAAAATCATGTGAATTCCCCCAATATTTGACGCCGTATCACAGCATCACAACCAACCGAAATGACTGCAACACGCCAAACCATGTTCTCGTTTCATTTTTTTCTGTATCTTCATTAGCGAATTCAGCAATTAATACTAATGAATATTGAAGATAATTATGAAATGTCTTAAGATGGAATAAGTAATCATATGTGACAGTGAATGATCATTCCATCATTATTTATTCCATCGAAATCAATCCCCCCGATCCTCCCCCGATCCCCCCAATCCTCCCCCAATCCTCCCCCGATCTCCCTGATCTTCCCCCAATCCTCCCCCGATCCCCCCAATCTTTCCCCGATCTTCCCCCGATCCCCCAATCCTCCCCCAATCTCCCTGATCTTCCCCCGATCCCCCCAATCCTCCCCCGATCTCCCTGATCTTCCCCCGATCCCCAATCCTCCCCCAATCCTCTCCCGATCTCCCTGATCTTCCCCCAATCCTCCCCCGATCTTCCCCCGATCCTTCCGAGATCGGGGGGATCGGGGGAAGATAGGGGGAGGATTGGGGGGATCGGGGGAAGATAGGGGGAGGATTGGGGGGATCGGGGGAAGATCAGGGAGATCGGGGGAGGAATGGGGGGATCGGGGAAAGATCGGGGGAAGATCAGAGAGATCGGGGAAGGATTGGGGGAGGATTGGGGGGATCGGGGGAAGGATCCAGAGGGATCCAGCGGGATCCTGAACAAATGATCTGAATATTAAGGAGGTTCTCTACTAACAAGAAATTAAGGATGGAGATCGGCAAAATCGCGAATAATATTAGATTATATTAAAAAAATGAGCTTTGGAAACTTTCAAGGGTCGAGATTACATATAAAAAAAGTTATTAATAATTATATTTCGAGCCTTTCATACGCGTTCTTATGGAGAATGACGAGGTATCCGTACTTAATTGCTTTCATATTCGTAAATTAAGGATAGGTTGAAATAAAACCTACACAGATAGGAAGATAATATTCCAAAAAACGGTTTTGTTGCGTAAAAATATTCCGAGGGTGCTAAACATTATAACAAAAAATCGCGAATGAAGAAGGAAAATTACAGCAATTTCTGCTACGTAACGAAGAGTTGGCAACCTCGTAGCAAAGAGGATAACTTGTGTACGCGCGCGCTATTCGAAATAAATACAAGTTTATATAATAATTATACAGCTGACGATGCGTACATGCGCAGTGTCAAGCAACGTTGCCACGTCGTAGATATTAGTTATATATATTTCGTGTTGACATATATATATTTTCCCAACCTCTTTAATAATATTCACATGATTTCCACATATTACACGACGTGAAATACTGTGGCCTCATAATAGTTATAGATCTATAATTGTAACATCACGAAGTGGTATTTCGTGGAGCGCACCAAAGGCAATTCGGGGGGTGCACATAACAATTATAATTTTTACCCCAGAGCCTGTGGTGCACTCCACGAAATTCCACTCCATGCTGTCACAAGTTATAACTATTGTGAGACCACAGTATTTCACGTTATGTAATAAGCCAAAATTATGTGAATTTTCCCAATATTAGACGCCATATCACAGCATCACAACCAACCGACATGACTGCAACACACCAAACTATGTTCTCGTTTCTAGTCCATTGAAATGTTACATTATTTTTTCTCCGTGGGACATGGCGGTGAGGGAGGAATTTTATTTTTTAGATGTGAAGGGGGGGTTAATGCGAAGTTAAATCCAAGTTTGAGGGGTCGCCACCCTTATCGTTTGGCCGCCATTTTGAAAAAAGGGGTGAAAATGTTTTTTTATTATATCGGCCAAACTACTCATCGCACAAAAAATTTGTGGAAACATTTTTTGTAGCAAATTAAATTCTCTACAACTTTAGTTATGTAGCTTTTGGTCGTAAAATTAAAAATAAACAAGTTATTAACGAAAATAGATGAAAATTTGAGGACAATTTCTCTTTTTTTTGTTATAACTTTTTTACTGGTCATTTTACAAAAAAATAACATCAGAGCATTTTGGTAGAGGACATTTCAAGGAATAATTATCACTACTTACTTTTGCGAATTTATTAATTTATAAAGGTTTTACAGCGCTGCGAAACTAACACTATTCTCCAGTATTCGTCAGTATACATGCATATCAATACAAATGATTAGGCATAATTTTCTTTCATATCATTGATTTTTTTTTTTTATAATAAACTCTTTCATTATTGGCATTGCAATGTTGTAGATAATTAGTAATAAACGTTATTCTCCACTGAAAAAATTTAAAATAATGTGTTTAGAAGATTGGTAAAAAATATAATATTAGTATATTAAGTATATTTTCATTTGTGAATATGCAATGACAAATAATATTACACAACATAGCATTTAAATCATCAAAAATAACATTTGTTTATTATGTATAATTTGTTTATATTATCAATAATTGGTTTTTATATGAGAAATGTAATGGAATCATTTGTTTTGCAATAAAATTACATTAGACGATTTTGATAGAGGTAAATAAACAAATAATCAATGGAAATTTTATAGTTAGCATAATAATCTGAAAACAAATTAATTCAATGTGTCCTCAATTTTTTTGATGGGCCAGGCTGCGGTTCAGTAACTACTTCAATTTCCTGTACTTGAGCTTCCGATACTGTATTATCGAGAAAGATCGGATATTGAACTGGTGTCATCGTTGGTAATTCATTCTCAAAAACATTTTCGTCTATCAATTGCATGACATTCATGGTGTTGCTACAGGTCTCCCCAGAACACTGCAGGCACGCTCCCGAACATTTCAGACCTGTCTTTCGAAATCCACAAATATCTCCACAGTTACCTTATAGGACATATTAAATTAATTTGTTTTCAGATTATTATGCTGACTATAAAATTTCCATTGATTATTTGTTTATTTACCTCTATCAAAATCGTCTAATGTAATTTTATTGCAAAACAAATGATTCCATTACATTTCTCATATAAAAACCAATTATTGATAATATAAACAAATTATACATAATAAACAAATGTTATTTTTGATGATTCAAATGCTATGTTGTGTAATATTATTTGTCATTGCATATTCACAAATGAAAATATACTTAATATACTAATATTATATTTTTTACCAATCTTCTAAACACATTATTTTAAATTTTTTCAGTGGAGAATAACGTTTATTACTAATTATCTACAACATTGCAATGCCAATAATGAAAGAGTTTATTATAAAAAAAAAAAATCAAAGATATGAAAGAAAATTATGCCTAATCATTTGTATTGATATGCATGTATACTGACGAATACTGGAGAATAGTGTTAGTTTCGCAGCGCTGTAAAACCTTTATAAATTAACAAATTCGCAAAAGTAAGTAGTGATAATTATTCCTTGAAATGTCCTCTTCCAAAATGCTCTGATGTTATTTTTTTGTAAAATGACCAGTAAAAAAGTTATAACAAAAAAAAGAGAAATTGTCCTCAAATTTTCATCTATTTTCGTTAATAACTTGTTTATTTTTAATTTTACGACCAAAAGCTACATAACTAAAGTTGTAGAGAATTTAATTTGCTACAAAAAATGTTTTCACAAATTTTTTGTGCGATGAGTAGTTTGGTCGATATAATAAAAAAACATTTTCACCCCTTTTTTCAAAATGGCGGCCAAACGATAAGGGTGGCGACCCCTCAAACTTGGATTTAACTTCGCATTAACCCCCCCTTCACATCTAAAAAATAAAATTCCTCCCTCACCGCCATGCGAACCATTTTGTAACATTTCAATGGACTATTCATTCTTTTCCGTATCCTAATTGGTGAATTCAGCAATTGATACTGATGAATATTAAATATAATTATGCAATGTCTTGAGATGGAATAAATAATCATATGCGACAATGAATGATTATTTGTTTATATATTTGATTATTCGTTCCATCATTATTTATTCCATCGAAATCAATCCCCCCGCAAACCCCCGAAACTCCCCGAAACCCCCCGAGACCCCCCGAAACTCCCCGAAACTCCCAGAAACTCCCCGAAACTCCCCGAGACCCCCCGAAACCCCCCGGGGAGTTGCGGGGGGATTGATTTCGATGGAATAAATAATGATGGAACGAATAATCAAATATATAAACAAATAATCATTCATTGTCGCATATGATTATTTATTCCATCTCAAGACATTGCATAATTATATTTAATATTCATCAGTATCAATTGCTGAATTCACCAATTAGGATACAGAAAAGAATGAAACGAGAACATGGTTTGGCGTGTTGCAGTCATGTCGGTTGGTTGTGATGCTGTGATATGACGTCTAATATTGGGGAAATTCACATGATTTTGGCTTATTACATAACGTGAAATACTGTGGTCTCACAATAGTTATAACTTGTGACAGCATGGAGTGGAATTTCGTGGAGTGCACCAAAGGCTACTGGGGTTAATATTAATTCCGATTAGTGTTAAAGTTGACCGCTAGAGTAGAGAAAAAATAATAGCTTGGTCATGACTGAGAAGGATGAACATATAAGGATAATGTGTATTAGAAAAGGACTTTCCAAAATTCGACTAAAAGAAGACAAACACATAGGCCATACGGCGAGAAAAAACAGGACACTAGGGGACACTTCTATCCAACTAGAGAGAGACAAGTTTATGTAACCTCAAACATATTGAATAAGGACAACGAACAGACGACGACGACGACCAAGACTGGATTTTTCATCGTGAAAATCGACTGTTTTCAACTTTTATCAACTTTAACTCAATATATCTTCCATTATACGGCATGTAGGAAAAAAATAAAATCAGTTTCATTATATAATTTGGACACGAGCTCTCGATTGCGCCCATTATTTTTCCGCTAAATTTAGTGCATATATGAGATCTCATCATAGTGGTCTCTTGAAACTCGGATTTTCGCGTAAAGATACACGGTACGTGTTCTCGCTCCGCAGTGACCTTGGCGTGAGACACTACCGTGTCTCTTGATATGCGTATATAAGGATATACGTATATCTTGATAAACGTATATAATATGAATAAAAAGGAACGTATCGGTAGTTTCCGGGACAGAACTGCCGATAAATATCATGATATCTGGTGGAATTTTTTTTTATTTTTCATTTGACTCAAAACTCAGTATTGATAAACAATAAGTTTGTCACTCAACTTACTTTCGTTCTTATACTGAATTCCAATTTATAACTGCGAATTCTAATATTCATCACCTTTCGACAATATACTTGTGTGAATAATTTTTTTACGAGCGTTATATAATCAAGATTCATAATTTGTTATCCCGCTTATAGATGATATCAATCCACTGAATATCTACCTTTCGAGTGGAAAGTAGTTGCAAGCAGAATAAATCTTCCTATACAGTAGTGAACATATCAATGTTTCACTATCTGGTGAAATTAACGTTATACATCAAGAAATTCATTTTTCATGAAATGTATGCAATTTTCCGAAACTTCATAAAACTTTTGAGCGTTATACATGTGATATAAGGTGGTATCAGTGTGAATACTATATTGATACAGGAATGCTGAAGTATTGAGGAATCGGTATCAACTATGAGGTCTTTAGAATGAAGTCGAAGGACGTTTTATGAAAGAGTCATGACTTCAAGAAATATGATTTGTTTTGGCTTGTCTGATTCATCATGAGGAAGCATCAATGCGATATGGTGACCTTGCTGAGCTGGGAGGCGACAATTCTATGCCAGTGATTCAGACTGTTTCATCCGATTTATCGATGCTTACATTCACTGAATTAATGAGGTTGGGAAATCTGTGAATATCGCTCATATGATTTCGTCTTGTAGCACGATATTATTCATCATTCATGTGGAATAAAGATGTGAATCGAAAAGAATCTAACTTTTCGCCGAACGTGATTGAAATTTTCACACAATTTGTGAATATGTGCAAACAACAAATAGCATTTTCGAAATGTCCTGGTAACTGCCATTGGGAGCAATGATACATGCATGAATTCACACATGATATAATCATATAATGATCATGTTTCTCTTATCGACCCTGTTATTTAATCCCGAATAAATTTACAATTTCGCAGGATAATTCCTAGTCGATTTACTGCTATAAGAATAAGATTAATAATCCCTCTCATTGTTGAAGAATTAGTAAGGTTAGGAAATCTGTCAATATTGTTTATATGATTAAGGCTTGGAACAAGATGTTGGTCATCATCAATGCGAAATCAAGATGTGAGTCGAAGAAAATCCTACTGTTTGCCGTTCATGATTAAAATTCACACAATTTGTAAATATGTGCGAACAACAAATAGTATTTTCAAAATGTCCTGGTAACTGCTATTAAGAGCAATGATACATGTATAAGTTCACACATGATACCATCGTATGATGATCATGTTTCTCTTATCGACCTCGTAATCGAATCCCAAATTAATACACAATTTTGCAGGATAGTTTTTGATCGATTGACTCTTTTGAAAATAAGATTAATAATCCATTTCATTGTTGAAGAAGTAGTGAGGTTAGGAAATCTGTCAATATTGCTCATATGATTTCGGCTTGGAACAAGATCTCGGTCATCATCAAAGCGGAATGAAGATGTGGATCGAAAAGAATTCAACTGTTTGCCGATCATGATTTAAATTTCCACACAATTTATGAATATGTGCAACCAACAAATAGCACTTTTCGAATGTCCTGGTAACTGCCATCGGATGTAATGGAACACATACAAGCCCATGAGCAGTAGAAAGATTATAGTTCTTTCATCAATTTTGCAATTGAATCTTTGTATACACTGTTTTGTCAAATAATACATCGTTGATTAATTGGTACAAAAAATTCATGATCGTCAGAATTGTCAGTTGGCAAAATATGTCGATTCAGAAAAATTATCAACATTGTTCGTATAATTTGTTCAAAACATTTCAAAAAGTTGCCGAAAATTGTCGATAATGTAGGAACTTTTCATATCTAGCGATGCCATTCCATGATATGTGTCATATAATGGCTGACGGTAGAATCCTAGTCACAGGACGCGAGTCATATTTGTCGGAATTAAAATTGATTACCAGGGTGATACATCAGTGCAATACTAAATGGCGTTTTTCCTTGCGAAAACAAGAAATGACGAATATTAAGTTCATATGAAAAGTTATGGAAAAAGAAAACGGTGTGATAATATTCCTGTTCATGATTGTGGAGATGAAATTTTAGGTTATCAAGGTACATTCAACACATAACATGTATTTTTCAACTCATAGCAAATGATTGTAACATTTCAATTTCTATAATTAATTGTGATATTTATTCCAGAAGACGAAAAAATTTTATTGGATATATGCTCGAAACTCAATTCGAAGATTCCTCATATAAAGCTTGAAAAAATCATTGTTGATGAAAGTAAAATGCAAGGATGTGAAGCTTGTAACCCATTTGTTGGAACAAAATTGCAGCGAATAGTTACAGCGAAAGTTATGGAAAAGATCGATATGAAAATGGTCGTAAACGTGCTGGAATCAAATTCGGAAACACTGAATATGAACTTATCTGAACCCTGTGAAGAAATCGAAAGGAGTAATGGTAAGCTCAAAAATAAATTTCGATGGAGTTGCTGGTATTCAATTACAGATCATCAGAGCGGAATTCAATAATAACAATTTGATAAAATACTGTGCATTGAACTCAAAACTTAGAAGATAAATCGGACGGTTCAATATTCTACATTGGGTCCAATGACAAAAGCATAGATACACAATAATGAGGTATATGTTGAGAACATTTGAGCATATTATTTTTTTCCTAACCTCAGTATTCCCTTGCTTGAATGAATAAATGGGTGTTCATTGGTTGTTGTATGCAATTTTCGCATACAATCGTGCTCTCTATTGAAGAATGTTTCAGCATGAAAAAGTTAAACTTTATCCATTCGTTTAAATTGATCACTATTTTTCAAATAACGTTACCACATAAGTATCATATATTGAATGATATTGCTGATGTACGTCCAAAGCCATAATCAAATAAATTAGAGCTAGATCATTGTACAATATTTAGTTTTCCTACTTGAATGTAATAGGACCAAAAAAACTTTCAATTATAAGAATTTTTGAGTAGCTAAAATGGAAATATCTATAATTGACAAACATTATGATATTATCTCGCAATTACTTTCAAATGATATGTTCATGCAAATGACCATTAATGATGAAAATTCACTTACAATTTTTTAGATGATATTTTTTATCATAAGTACATCTAGATAATATTTTTTCTTTCATTAATCTGGCTGTGTTGGAATTGACCAGCAATCACGGTCACTTTTATTGCTTTCCACAAAATATTTTATGAGATGATTTATTTTGTAAATTTCAGCATTGAGCTTATGAACATTGTACAAATTTTCTCGCATGATATGCTGGGTTTTGGTGAGAGTTTCAATATTTGTTACACATTTTTCCAGTTTCAATAATTATCAATGAATTGAATGCAGGCATAACAACGCCGCGTGACTTAAATGTTGATTCATCAACTGAATACCTCGACACGAAACCGGATGATGAGTCCAACGAACAGAAGTCCGACGATAAGAAAAAAGAAATGAGAGAAAAGCCCATTATAATATCTTCAGAACCTGTACAATTAAAATTAAATTTCGGCGGATCAAACATTGAAATATCGGAGCTCAACAATTGGAAATTGAATGAAAATATTGCAAGAAGGGATATTGGTAAGTTCCGAAATCTCATTTTCTGATTGTCGATACAAGTTGTTTAAAGTGATCAAAGTTCAATCAGACTGATTTTTGTGTGTGTAATGATCATGAATTGATACGTTGACTTGTAGATGCAAATAGTTAGTAGTTCATATTCGATTTGAAAAATTATTTTCATAAGTGTTTCGCAAAGTTATATATCAATCCAGATCATCATTTAAATCACTGATAATCTGGAATAATTATCATTTGTTTACAGTTATTTTGTTTGATATTTTAATTCATATTCTTCAAAAACTGGTTGATGTATTATATATGCTTTATTTTTTGAACTAGAATCGTTATCGAACTCCCTCCTTGAAGGAGAACTGAAATTATTGTGCATAAACGAAAAAAAATTTTTCATGATGTTCATAATCAAATTGATACGCAATATATGTATAACCAATCAGCTTATAATATAATATGTTATCTTTCTCATGATATTATATGTTACGCTCTTGGCGAATTCATGTAATTCCTATTTTTCTGGAAACTAAGTTATGATTATAGCCTGAAAATATCCTGTATTATCCAGTGACTAATTGTTTTAGCTACAATCACATATATTTCGATTTTCAACTTAATATTTATTATTCTAGGTAACATTGATGATGATGAAGACAACATAAAATTTGGAGAAGGATGTGATGTGACATTGGGCAATGAAATGATTTTAAATGACTCTTGGCCCGACTTATCACTCCCTCTATTACCTATGGAAAGTGAAAAAGAGTGTGGCATTACATTCGTACATGATTTCCATGTTGAAGAGATGAACGAAATCTTACCTAACAAACGATATGAAAATGCCCAAGCGATTGTCGATGATTAGATAGAAAAGCAAACAAATGACGAAGGTAAAAGAGAAATAATTTATTCCCTAAATCTGAAGTAAAATTACTCAGGATCTTAATTGAATTGTGTTCATTGGCTAATGTAGTATTCACGTCAAATAACACAATCTTGAAATCAATAGAAAAAATAACATGACATTGTCAAGTGTGATTTAGTATAAATCTTGAATAACTGAATGAAATTTTTATCTGTGCTGACATGTATGATTACTTTTTCATTGGGAATAATTTTCATAACTCGCAAAAACAGCATATGATGAATTTTTCGACAAATGAAATATGTATCTATACTTCAATGTTTTATCGTCATCCTTAAATTATGATTTATTTTCAGACATTCTAGAAAATCATAAATATGAAGACGATGATGAATGTTCTTCAGGTTCACAATATGAGCCATCTGATACGGAAGACAGTGCATCATCTGATGATGAAAACCATGAATCAGGAAAAATGGATAAGAGCAGAACTACGGACAAAAGTAATACACCAAGAGATATATTGTTAATTTTGAATGCATCATTCAATGTGCCTGGAAACTCAGCATGTGATGACTCTAATATGAAGGCACAGCCATCACGTGGAGCTAAAGGTGATAAGAAGCTGAATTATTGTTTATATTGCCAAAAACCGTATACCAAGATTGTACGACATTTGGAAAGTGTACATCGTGATGAAGAAGCTGTGAAAAAGATCAAGTCTTTGGCAGTGAACAGTGATGAGAGAAAGTATGAAATATCACTTTTACGGAAAAAAGGCAACCACTACTTCAATGTCAAAGCTGAAATCAACAACGGTGAATTAATTCCCACTAGACGACCACGAACTGATGCAAAAGCTACTGGTAGTAATTTCGCAACATGTCCTAATTGTTTGGGTACATATACAAAAAATAATATACGACATCATTATACAAAATGTAAAGGAGATGTTCATACTGCAAAAGGTGTATTAACTGAAGCACGTCGTGTTGTTGGGCGGATTCATTCCTGTGCATCTAAAGTGATGAGGGAAGAGGTCTTACCTCGAATGTTGGAGGATAATATTGTGCGTTTGATTCGATATGATTTCCTTATCATCAAATTTGGAAACAAGTTATGTCGAGAATATCGAAGAAAGTATCATCATAAGATGATACGATCCAAATTACGATTGATGGGTCGATTTTTGCAGACACTCCAATTAATTCTGCCGGAAATCACGGATTTTGCATCTAGGTATAATGGAAACTATTTCGACATAATAGTTGAGGCCATCGATATTGTAGCAGAGCTTGATCATAAAAATGGAACTTATAGAAAGCCCAGTGTTGCCGGTGAATTGGGAACCAATATAAAAAAAATGGGAAAACTACTAGACACAGAATACTCAAAGTCTCAAGAACGCGATAAAGAAGAGTTAGTACAGAATTTCCTTAAAATATATGATCAAGAATTTACTGGCAGTGTGGGTAAAACTGGTGGAATTATTAGTCATGAAAAACAGGCAAAAAGTAGTGAAACTTCCACAAACAAAAGATATTGAGATGTTACAACATCATTTAGAATCAATAATGGAGAATAATTATGAAATATTAGTTAAAGATTTCTCCTTAACAGCTTGGCGTGCTTTAGCTGAGTCTACTCTTACAGAAATACAACGTTTCAATCGCAAACGCCCAGGTGAGCTTGAAAGATTGTTACTTACAGATTATAAATGTATCCAAACAGTGAGTGAGACTGACGAAGAATACATACAATTGAAAAAGGAGGACAAACTATTAGCAAAGGAGTATAGTCGGGTCGAAATAAGGGGCAAACTAATGCGCACCGTTTCTATTTTATTAAATAAATTGATGCGTAAAAGCATTGACATGATTTTGAAATGGCGCAAAAAAGCAAAAGTTCCCTCTACTAATCCTTATGTTTTTGGTATCACCGGTTCTGATGATGAGACAACATTATCTGCGACTAAATTAATGCGTAAGTTTTCTGAAATATGTGGCGCAGAAAATCCGATCACATTACGTGGGACTCCTTTGCGTAAACATCTTGCAATGAAATGTGCTGCTAATCGCCTCGACAGTAAAGTAATATCACATGTAGCTAGATTCATGGGACATTATGTTAATGTGCATAAGAATATTTATGTGCGACCAGAAGTAGAGTTAGATATTGTAGACACGTCAAGACTACTGGAAAATTTCCAAACCACAAAACCATCTACCCAATACATGAACACTACAATAGATTCTTCATTGAACACCACTGTTTCTGAAAACAACCAAAATGACAGTACAATATCATCAGAGAATAATACATGTATGATCCCATCTGAAGGTGATCAAGAAAATGAAGTCATGTCGCACTCTATTATCGAATCATCACGCCATGACACTGAAAGACCAATTGATTGCTCACCGTCGGATGAAAGTGACACTACTGCTTCAGGTATGTATTTTGACATAAGTCATAATATATCATTATTGTACGATGACATCTAGTGTATTTCCCATATGCTGTCATTCCCATATAAACCAATGCTGTCATTCAATTGATACATTTATCATAATTTATTTCTAGTAAAACGTAAAAAAATTGTGAGACGGAGGTGGACAAAAGAAGAACTCGAGACTTTGAATCAATTATTTCGCAGCTATATTGAGAATATGAGCTTGCCTTCGCTGTCACATATACGAAAACTGCAACAAGAACATGACGTTCTTCAGAGTCGCAGTGCAAGTGTTATTAAAACGTGGGTAAGCAATGAACTTCAAAAATTACGAAAGGAACAAATTAATGTAATGCCATTCAATGATAATAAGTACCGGAAGTCGAACAGTGGGATAAAAAAAGTCAGATAAATATGAAAGATTCCATTAAAACTATTTTTTAACATAAAATGACTGGAAAGCATTCATCTTCACTGAGTTAAAGTACTGCAGCAATAAAAAATTCCAGATACAAAAAACAGTAATGAAAATTATTGCAAAAAGATGTGCCAAACCAGATTGGAATCAAAGCATTCTACAAATAGTTATTAAACGGCACTTTCGTATTTGAGTCACGTTATGTGTTCATATGTTTCTATGTACCGTCAAATATGAGTTACAAAATAGGCTCTGGGACATCTGGATTCTGAACTGCGGGCATTCGCTATATATATGTTATAGTATGTTATAGGAGCCAATGCTCACAGTCCAGAATCCAGATGTCCTAGAGCCGATAAAATAGTGAGAGTACAATTACCGAACAAATTAAATAATTCTATCATATACTACTAGCATAATGTTGTACTCGTTCACTGAAAATTATTTTGTTCATAACTATGAAACAATTATGTATTCAAACATATCATTTATTTGAACAATTATAAATTTGAATGATAAACCAAGTTTCACAATGATAAAATAAAATCACAAATTCAATCATTTGTTTGTTGAATTTCATTTCATGTTTTTCGTTTATATCAAATATCGATATATTTTATGTTTAGAAACGATCCTCTAGTAAATCAATATCAGCTATATACGTTGAGCGCCGTTCACAAATCATTTATTTATTTGACGCTATGTGGATCTCCATTTTCCACATCAATGTATATCTGTATATACTCGAACTTTGCTATTAACTGTTTTACGAATACATAGCATTATAATGGAATGTTGAATATTTCACATTGATTATCATATTATTAACTACAATCATTTGTGATTATACAGGTATATTCTATCATGAACTATCATCGTGCATTGAATTTATTTGAATTCAATTTATAATTATAAACAAACTCTATTATGAAATTTTATACTTCATGAATCGTTCTACTGGATAATATGTATTCACTATATACTCGTATTTCAGTGAAGTGGAGCTCTGAAGTATCGTTCAAATATTAAGTTGTCTAGGCGAAATCGAATGAATTGTCTGATGCACATGTATAACTTGGATTGGAAACTATTATGCTCATATTTTAATTCTGATTATTCATCAGAATACATGATTCAAGTCAGAATAGAACGAACCATATCGATCGAACTTTTGCGAAATGAAAACATTCAAGTTCAAAGTAATTATTACTTATTATTAATATATATGCTAATAAATGTGCGTGAATGGAGCTATTGTGGAAATTAAGAATTTTTAGCTTCGAGATATATCGTATAAATGAAATATGGCGATTGATTGAATCATTCATATTCATTTATTTTTCTGATTCAAATTCAAAATTAATTGGACAGCAATTCCAGGTGGAATGAATGATCATAAATTTGACATAACATCATATGAATGCTGGCATCAAATGTCGATTTGACAAGTAAGGTCATTTGCTTTTTATGAATCCCCGAAATTTATGGAATTCGGTGTCATCAAGATATCGGAAGTGATGATCGTACTTATCACACACTGTGCACAAATGAATAGCTGTTTCTGAATGTCTTGGTAACTGCCAACGGATATGATAATACCTTCATAAATTCACATAGAATATAATGACATCAAATCTCTTATCAATCTGGCGATCCAATCCCGAATCAACAGACAAGTTTGTAGAATAATTTTTCATTTATTGGCTCTCATGAAAATAGAAAAATAATGCATAAAAAAGATGAAAAATTAGTGAGGTTAGGAAATCTGTCAATATTGCTCATATGATTTCGTCTTAGAACACGATGTTAGCCATCACCAATGCGGAGTAAAGATGTCGATCGAAGAGAATTCAACTGTTTGCCGATCATGATTGAAATTCACACAATTTGTGGATATGTGCGAACAACAAATAGCATTTTCAAAATGTCCTGGTAACTGCCAGCGGGAGTAACGATACATGCATGGAGTCACACATAATATGTTTGAAAAACGATCATGATTCTCTTATCGATCTTGCGAATGAAGCCCAAATGAATATACGATTTTGCAGAATAATTTTTGAGCGAATGACTTTCATGAAAATATAATGATAATGAATTTCATAGTTGGAGAATCATTGAGGTTAGGAAATCTGTCAATACTGCACATATGATTTGGTCTTAGAACACGACGTTAGCCATCATTCATATGAAATAAACATGTGGATCCAAGAGTATCCAACTGTTTGCCGATCATGATTTGAATTTCCACACAATTCGTGAATATGTGCAACCAACAAATAGCATTTCCTGAATGTCCCGGCAACTGCCATTTGAAGTAATAACACATCCATGAATACACGAAAAATATAATGATATCAATTTCCGTATCAATCACTCGATTGATTCCCGAACGAATATACGATTTTGTATTATAATATTTCATGAATTGACTGATATGAGAATGGAATAATGATGCATTCAAGAATTGAAAAATTATTAAGATTAGGAGATCTGTCGAAGTCTCAGAATTAACCGTTCGAAGGAAGACGTGGCATTTATCAGTGTCCTCGAAACCACCATTTCAGGCAAGTCACGGAATCCGCAATATCCTGGAATCTACCTTCCTAGGCAAGTCCCGGTATCCACCAATGTCCTGGCAACCACCTTTTTAGGCAAGTCCCAGAATCCACCAATATCCTGGCAACCACCTTTCCAGGCAAGTCCCGGAATCCACCAATGTCCTGGAAACTACCTTTCTAGGCAAGTCTCGGAATCCACCAATGTCCTGGAAACCACCTTTTTAAGTATGTCCCGGTAACTGCCAATCCAAGTTCAAATCATTATAGTTTTCCTATTAATGGTAATTTTTTGAATTTTCTTGTAAATTTGAGTTGAGGGCTCAAATCATCATTAGTTTCAGGGGCGAAAAAAAAAGGTCCTGGAAAATGCCGTCTGACATATATATATATATATATATATATATATATATTGTGACGATTTTACAAAGTCACGAGTATTTTTTATTACTTTTATATATGACGCTCGCTGAAACGGGCGACAGACACAACAGGCGCGAATAGTCGATAAGTTAGAAAGCAGCAAAGTATGGACAAGGAATGAATGTAGAACTAAATAAAAGACAATGTAGATACTGCGCGGGCACACACGCTGAAAGCTGAAAGAAACAACTGATTAAAATTTATTACGATGATTCTACGACAAAATAGTAGAATGTACGTAATGTCCAGCAATCCGCTGATCGATACGTTTGGCGCGTAATCGATAAAGTTGTTGCGCCTAATAACCCAAGGTGGCAGCACTTTCTGGGATGGCACCCAGCGAAGTGGTGAAGAATAACATAACGGGAAGATGGTGTAGAAACGAAAAAGAATGTAACAAAGAGGCACTTGGAATTTGGACAGCATAATAATAAGACGTGTGCCTAATATTGTGCGATGAAACAAATTATTCATATAATAAAGTTATTTACTTATTGTCGAGAAAGTGTGTGTGGGATTTTGGAAGAGAAGCTGAGATTGTAGTTGAGCTGTATCACGTATTTTTATGACGAATCTTTGTAAGTAATAAGCATTAATAATAATATTTTGTGTCTGTTGCCACGTGCCGCTCGCCTTGTTCAGCGGACGTCCATTTTGTTCACATTGCGCCAAATTCCTGGTCATTATATTATAAGTGTAGTCAATAATTGTTTAATAACGGTTGTCATAATAAAAAAGATAGTTATAGATAATTAAGTTTAGTCGCTGATATCCAGATCAGTTGTTTACTGGTGTACGAACCCAGTCGTTCAATATTAGTATTATTTTTTGTTTGTTTCAATTATTTGCGCCAAGCGCATTCTTATTTGCTCACGCTATATTTTCATATACTATTATCAATACTTGAATTAAAAATATTTTGATTAGACCAATAAATTATTATTTTCATTTAACGATTTCTTTCGTGGTCGTTGACCATGCTCATCCTATTATTTGTCGTTTACAATTAAATAGGTACACGAAAGTGGCATCCCTTGTAAGTCGCTGCGGAGAAACAATTATCTCAGGTAATTATTAAAAAATAATTAATTGTGCGTGACGCCTAGAAAACGCCACGTCACAATATATATATATATATATATATGTAGTGGCACAATCTGCAGTACCTCCGCAACCTACAACTGCACTACCAACTCAACAGCAGGCAGTTTATATTCCAGCCATCGTGCGGCGTTCCGATCAGTCCGAGGAACCGTCACGCCGCCCACGGAAACAAGTACTACGAGTGCGTTTCGAATAAACACTCTCTCTGCCGCCGGCCGTACAACAAGCAACACCACACGTGAAGTGCTCCGCTTAATCAAGTCACGCTATACTACTTTACCACGCGCGAACTATTCACTAGTCTTTTTTACCAATGTATAATATTACGTATCAAATAAATACCTGTTTAATCCAATCCACCGCATCTCAAATAATAAATAATAATAGTCTAAATTCCTATATATATATATATGTGTATCTAGCGCATATTTTCGCGACAAAACTTGGATTTCATGCATACTTCGACCCCAACTCGCATGCTTTGACGACTGTCGTCGAAATAATCATGTATTAAACGTATAGTTTGACGATATGTATACTTTGACGACATGTAGTACTGATGTGGTATCAATAGATGGCGTTACTGCCATCATTTTCGGTATTAGTGTGACTCGATGCACGCCGTTTTTTTTCAGCTGGAATATAATATGGAATCATGACTCATGAGAATCATGTTTCGAGTGGTGTTGTCAATGAAGGATTTTGATTGGAATATACACTATTCTGCATGTATGTCGTTAATCTATGCGTTTAGTAGCAATCAGGTATGCGATGTCCCTGCGATATATAGCATAGTTTGAAGGCAGTTTGAGACCTTGAAAACTATTTGTCATAAAAATTGATATTAACAAATTCTGAAAAATTGCATAACAACGGCAAGGCGTATAGTGTTGAAAATATTCTAGTCAGATCATTTGTATTTCTCGAAACGCATTCGTATGAAATTTTCTACGCTCCTGATTTGTCGTTTGATCAGTATAAACGAATTCAGAATTTTCCGTTTTTTAATAACGCAATTCGATATGAGATGCAAAAAAATGTTGGAATTTTTAGAAAAATTATCTACTTTCATGAACTTGATGATTAGAATCAATAATCAATTAAATATTTCAAATTGAATCTTATATGATTATATACACTTAACAATTAAAAATAATAATCAAGCAAAGGTTTCGATTTCAATCCCATATAGCTGTATGATGTCCCTACGATGTATAGCATAGTTTGAGAGTAGTTTGCGACCTTGAATATTTTTTTCTCACAAAAGAGTTCAGTTGAATCTAAGAAATAAGATTATAACTGCGTTAATCACATGGAAAAAATTGTGATATAATCAGTTGGACTCTTTTGAATGCGTTGAAATGAAATCACCAACGCTGAAAATATGCCATGCGAACAGTCTCGCTAAATTTCAGTTTTTCAAACATTCAATGTAATGTTATATTGGATGGTGCAAAAAATTTCTTGCATATTTACATCTAAATGACTGTTGATATGTAGTTAATGATTGAAATTGGTAATCGAGTGAAAATTTTAATTTTGATCGTATATAACTGTACGATGTCCTCACGATGTATAGCATAGTTTGAAAGCAGTTTACGACCTTGAATACTTTTTTTCTCACAAAACGATTTCGTTGCATTCGAAAAATAAGATTATAACTGCAACGAATCACATTGAAAAAATTGTGATAGAATCAGTTGAGCTCCGTTCAATGCGTTGAGATGAAATCACGAACGCTGATAATATGCCATGCGAACAGTTTCGCTGAACTCGCGATTTTCAAACTTTGAATGCAATGCATTATTGGATGGTGCAAAAAATTTCTGTCATCTTTATATCTAAACTCCTGCTTTTATACACTTAATAATTAAAAATAATCATCATGCAAATATTTTGATTCCAATCGAATATAACTATATGTAGCCTCTACGATATATAGCATAGTTTGAAGGCAGTTTGCGATCTTGAATATTTTTTTTTCACAGAAAGATTTAGTTGCATTCGAAGTATAAGATTATGACTGCACTAAATTACATTGAAAAAATTATGGTGTAATCAGTTGAACTTCCTTAAATGCGTTGAAATGAAATCACCAACGCTGCGAATATGCCATGCGAACAGTCTCGCTAAATTTCAGTTTTTCAAATATTCAATGTAATGTTATATTGGATGGTGCAAAAAATTTCTTGCATATTTACATCTAAATGACTGTTGATATGTAGTTAATGATTGAAATTGGTAATCGAGTGAAAATTTTAATTTTGATCGTATATAACTGTACGATGTCCTCACGATGTATAGCATAGTTTGAAAGCAGTTTACGACCTTGAATACTTTTTTTCTCACAAAACGATTTCGTTACATTCGAAAAATAAGATTATAACTGCAACGAATCACATTGAAAAAATTGTAATAGAATCAGTTGAGCTCACTTCAATGCGTTGAAATGAAATCATCAATGCTGAAAATATGACATGCGAACAATCTCGCCAAACTGCGGATTTTCAAACTTTCAATATAATATAATATTGCATGGTGCAAAAAATTTCTGTCATCTTTATATCTAAATGACTGCTCATATGAAATTAATCATTACAATTACTAATACAATGTATATGAGTATAGGCATCCCTCAAAACGCATTTTATTATTACTTTTTTACTGTTTTTTTATCTTTATTCGTTTATATCTTTTTTTTGGATTTATTATATATATTTCTTTAATGAATGATATATGTATCAAAATAAGTTAATATCGACCGAAAATCATAATAATGACATCGTTGAATTATACACTCATTGGTGTAATTGATATTTTCATACAATTTCATGCATCAATTAATGTTTATAACTTATGCAGTGTCCTTCAATCATGAAATTTATTTCGTATTTGAATTTAATAATCTGAAAATAAATGCTATAAAAAATATCTTTGTAATATAATGGCACACAACATTGCATTTGTTTTCTAGATCTCTATCATCGATCGTTCAATGTTTATGTTTTACCGCTTTTGTGTGAGCGTAATGTATATACTCTACGCATGAGGTTTGTTTATATTACAGTCCTCGTGAAGACGGTTTTGATGCCTTAATCTTCAAAACAAAAGAAACGATATTCGTTGAGTTCTTATGAAAATATAGGGACGTGGACTCAGTTATTCTTCTGCAGTCAAGCAAAGCGGTCGTCACCTAATGTTCATTTATTAGATTTATGAATCTGTGCGCGTATTTGAAATACTAATATTAAATATATTTTCATTTACTTAAAATTACTTTTTCAATATCTCACCTCAATTTTCTTCAATTACAAAGGTACAAAAAAGTTGAAGTGAACTATTTTTTTTTTATTGGCACGGAGAGTAGCGTTAGAGACGCACGTTTCAATTAAGAGATTCTATTGTTCGCAGTTATGTTTGCATTAGTGAAATTTCACAACGGTGAGTTCTATATAACTCAATACAACAAAGTTATAATTGAACAACAAGATGATTGTTTGGTAAAATATAATGGAACAAAATATGCTGCTTCATTAATTTGCACTAATGGTAAGTATCATTTTTAATTCAGAAAAATTTATATATTTGAGGAATTGATACAAAATACAATCAATTGATTCAAAATTCATCTAGATAAAACGTATGATTTGTAGAGATTTGTGTGATTTAAAATATGTTTCTTTGACACGTATATCTTTATTTCGTTTTTGTGAAACGTGTCCCAAAATTCACGCAAGACTTCAAATATTGGTAACGTATTACTTCTTGCATGAATTTTTGGACTCTTTTCACATCTAAATTTATTTGAAATATGTGCCTTTTAGAGTTTTACATATACATATATGTGTATGTTTTAATCGAATTAAAAAAATGAATTCAATGCATTCTTCAAATTTAATAAACTCATTGTTGACATATGCTCGTCTGAACAGTTTTTCCGGCATTCATAATCGTCGAATCATACGTTTTATATTGATAAATTTGTGCCGTATTTTCTGCATTCTGTACATGAATTTGTGAACAGACATTCAGTGCAGAATTCATATAATATGTGATACGTGATGATGTATTATATTATAATGAATATAATATGTTACATAAATTATATATTAGAAAATAATATATGTAATACAATGTAATATGTTGTATATATTGTATTATATTCAATTTATTTTCATTCAGTTATTATATTACAATATAGTGTAATGCATCATATATAATATACATATATATATATATACATACATACACACTAGCAACATAGATCATTATAATTTATATTAAATTATCATCAAACCTGTTATTTTAATGAAATATTTTTTCCAGTATCGAGAAATGAATTACAAAAAGTAGTAAAGGAACGAGAACAGAATGAAAAAAATGATAATGATACTACAAATAATATCGACTTGGAATCAAAGCCTCCCTCTCAAACTCGCAAGAGAAAAAGATCGTCCAAACAAAACAAAGATGCATCGCTCATTGAAGGAGATGGTTATTCAACACCAATCAATTCTTCACAGCTTGGCCTGGGTGTAGAATTAGAATTATCAAAAATTTCAATAGATGAAAGCACTAATACAAATAAAACTAGTCCTCCCCCTAGTGGATTAACAGAGATTTTGAATGATATGGGTGATGATTGGCCGAACATCTCTGCGCAAGACAATACTAGTCGTGATGTAGCTGATCTATCTACTGATATTTCGGTTAATCGAAAAAGTGTGGACGCTTTTAATCCTATTCATGATAACAAACTCAAGATGAATCAAAAAAATGATGAAATTGTCAATGATGAAGCAGCTACTAACCAATCGAATATAAATAATGATCATCATATAGAATCTATGGATACTGGATGTGCCAATGATAATCAGCAACAAGATAATGATCAAAATGTTTTCAATACATCTACACGTCATGCCAATGATGAATATGAAGGTAATATTACTTAAATTATCATTATATTTGAATTATAATCGTATGTATCTATGATCGATTGAAATAATGAATGGGTTACAATTAATACAGGCGATATTACTGAGCAAACTGATGTAGATCAAAATGACGAATCTAGGAGAGATCCCGAATATCTGCCGAATGTAAATGAAAGTATTGGAACATCTGACAACTCTCAAACTGAATCAAATAATGTTACTGATAATTCTCGCAATGTGACCCATGAATCTGCTGATATTTCATCAGCTGGGCCATCTGTAGATATTCGTCAATTAAAAGTTCTGCAATCTAATGAAGGCAATGTAAAAAATACCAAAAAAGACTTCTGTATATACTGCAAAAAATTAGTATCACAGTTTGGTCGACACTTATTATCGAAAGCCCACCGAGATGAAGAAGACGT
Source organism: Microctonus brassicae (assembly GCA_918226075.1). Classification (NCBI taxonomy): domain Eukaryota; kingdom Metazoa; phylum Arthropoda; class Insecta; order Hymenoptera; family Braconidae; genus Microctonus; species Microctonus brassicae. The sequence continues at coordinate 14,275,759 of OW445482.1, forward strand.
CAAAATGATCACGAAGTATCCACCAAAATCAACAATTCGAAAACAACTGATTTCCAAAATCCAAAGAAAAGGGAATTTCCTCCATAATACAAATTCTGATTATAATACTGGTATTTTAATCACCTGTCGTCGGCAGCAATCAAATTCAAAAAATAATGCGCAGGACTACATCGTCTGTACTCATTGCCAGGGATCCTTCTCCAAACGTACCATACGTTTACATTATAAAAATTGCAACACGAATCATAAGAAAGGTGTTCGTGAGATTACTGCTATGGGTCGACGAATGTCAGGATATATTCATTCTAGTGCAAACTATACACTCAAAAAAGTAATAATTCCTGGTATGCATGACGATGATGTAACACGAGCAATTAAATATGACGAACTTGTAATTTTGGCTGGCAATCAATTTTGCGACAATTATACGCGTGATCAACATATTGAACTGATTCGTGGTCATTTGAGATTACTAGGTCGTTTGAAAATTGCAATGATGGCGAAAAATCCAGCAATTAAAGAATTAAGTGAAATGTTCAATACCAATAATTATGTTATCTTGAAAGAAGCTATTAGAGATGTTGCACAGTACGATCCAAAAAAACGAATTTATGGAGCACCAGCAAATGCTTCTACACTTGGAACGTTGATAAAAAAATTGGGGAAAATATGGAATGCCCAATGCACTTTGAAAGAGGAATGGGAAACACAAAAAAAATATCAAAATTTTTTAAGTGTTTTTGATTATGATTTCCCAACAACAATTAACAAGAAGGTAATAGAAGAACAAATAAATAAAAAACGAGAAAAAACAGAAATTTTGCCTATGAAACAGGATATTAAAAAATTATATGATTATTTGAAACTAATTTGCAATGAAGCCCTGAAAAATATTGAAAAAAAATTTGATTATACCACATGGAAAAATTTAGCTGAGGCATGTTTGATCCTGTTACAAATGTTTAATAGGCGTCGATCAGGTGAAATCGAACGATTGCTCATCACTGATTATAAAAAATATGAAGCTGTTGATGAAAATATGAATCCTGAATATTTGTCGAAATTATCTGATAAATCTCGTGAATTCGCCAAAAAATATGTACGAATAACAATTCGTGGAAAATTAAATCGTACTGTTCCAGTACTGTTGGATCGTATTTTGGTGAAATATGTGGATACAATACTCGAATATCGTTCTAACGCAGGAGTGAAGTCCAGTAATGGCTATGTTTTTGGAGTCCCAACAACAAGTAAAATGAGTAAAAAATATCTTCGAGTATGTCCATTAATGCGAAAGTTCTCTGAACAGTGTGGTGCGATAATGCCTGAATCTCTCAGAGGAACCAAACTTCGCAAACATATCGCCACTCATACCGCCATGCTTGGTATAGAAGAAAATCAGGTTGACGATCTTGCAAACTTTATGGGACACAACAAACAAATTCACAAAGATATATATAGAGTTCCTGTTCCGTTCAGAGATGTAACGGATGTATCACAATTATTGCTAGCTACAATGGGTGCTGATGAAGAAGATGATGAAAATGCATCTGAAAGTAGTGACGAAGATAACCAGCCACAAAATACAAACTACGACGACATTGCACGAGAGAAAAGTACGATCACTTCAAGCAACGTAACAAACACGACTGATAATACTGATAGTGATTTTGACAGCGACGAGAACTCCTCCAAACCTACAAAACGACGAATCGGTAAGCATAGTATGAATATACATATAGATTTCAATAAAGTGTCGGTTAAAAGATGCGAAACTAATTATTTAAAACCATTACTCTTGTTTTTAGTTTTGCCATGTAAAAATGCGTCAAGAGAGAAGTGGACGTACGAGGAAAAAGCGGCAGTTGAACATTGTTTTGGAAATGTAATGGCGTTGGAGAAATTGCCTAGTCTCAAGAAGTGCGCTGATGCAATCGCAAGGTATTCAGCATTAAGTCGGAGAAAACCAGAAATACTGAAAACGTGGATCGACAATCAACGGAAAGCTCCGAGTCGTAAACGACAACATTCAAAAAAATAATTTTCAAACGACTATGGATTGAATTAGTCTATATATGGTTATGATATCAAATTATAATTATTCAGTTCATAAAAGCAGTTATTTCGATAGAAAAACGAAGCATATTCATTAACCGCATATTTAATTGTATCATTCAAAAATGAAAAATCGTGATTGTTCACGCATTACATTTCTAGCGTTGATCATTTCATTTCAACGTATTCCGAAAAATCTATCTAATTTTACTATGATATTTTCACTATTATTATTATTTATAGATGCAATTCAACTTCTTGAGTCCACCCAAATTGATTCATACGAAAAGAAGTTTTCAAAGTCTGTACTTGTCATTTGTTTACCTGAGAAATCCTGAATTTGTTGAAAGTGTTTACGCGGTACATTGGTAGCGTTGACAAGTTCATCTGAATGCACTATGAAGGATATGAATAATTATACCACAATATCTTCAACACGTACACTAGTAACTACAGTTATTACGTAATTTCTTATACTCTACACCATCGATTTACATGAGAAATAGTTTTCAAGGTCACGAATTGCCTTCAAAGTATGCTTTAAATCGACAGGATATCGTGTAGTTATATGAGATGAAAATAGAGATATCCACGTAATCGAAAAATATAATCATCAGTCATATATATACATATATATACAACTAGTTATTCTGATGAAATAACACAAAATTTTCTCGCACCGTAGTTTTTTAATTAATTTATCGAAAAATGAAAATGCTTGAATTTATTAGAATGTATGCGCAACCATTATCAGCAATACGTATTTCATCACGGTGCAAGGTGATAAATCTGATGGTCAATAGTACATGAGTTCCAATATAATTTTTATAGTTGCAAAGCAAAATCATCAAATCGAACAGTATCAATGTGTATTCAAGAATAATTTTCAGGGTCGTAACCAGCCTTCAAAGTATGCTTTATATGACGTTGGTATCGTATAATTATATGATAACCAAATTGAGATAAAATTTAGTATATGTATAAATAATCGATAGAAGATATATTTCGTAAATGTATATAAATCAGTCAAAGTGTGACAGAAACAGATATTTCCAATTGGTGAGATGTGTCGTCAAACTATACACAAAATGCACTAAAATATCCAATCCAAAATATGCTTCACATATGTTATTATATATCCTCAATTCATATCACTAATATATGAAATTTGTTGTCAAATAATGCTCACAATGTGAAAAAAATTTGTCGTCAATCTATGCTCTTGATACATAGAATCTGCATGAAACTATACGAAAAATACGTGAATTACGTCAATATTAAAAGCATAGTTTGACGAATTGCTCAAAATTCATTTAGCATATAGTTTGACGGCTGTCGTCATTCCATGCTTTGTATATAAGTGCTTCCAAACTATGCGTTGGATATTAAAACCGATATATATTTCGTTCTATTGGTTGAAATCCAAAAAATCGACTTGATTACTGTTTGTTATCATAATTCAGAGGAACGTATGCAGGAAAAAAGGGGTGTGTCAAAATATGCGCTTGACATACATATATATATATATATGTCCCGCGTATTATTCCAGGTCCGATTATCAAGCCTGTGTATATTTCGGAGACATTTCGATCGTTTGGGGACGGTCCTCATATGATTCTATGTCCTGAGTGTCATTTGAGGACATACTGCTAACGTATTTTTTGGGACCAGGGCAAATTTCTTACGGTACTCATAGATGGCGACATTGACACCATTTTGCACATTTGTTGAAATGACCTCAAATAATATGTTGTATATGAAAAAGATACAAATTATACTTATATTAGCGCGTAAAAACCGTAATGTCTATTATCTTTCTGTCATCAATTATATAATGCATCATTCTGGGACACCTTCAAATTTTTTCAATATTATATGAAATCATGACTGTTGTTTCATAATTGAAATTTTTTTTCTTGAACTATCAAAAAAATATATTATCTATTCAAAATATGAAAAATGGGAAATCATCGAATATGATGGCGTGGATGTAATCTAATCGATTGAAATACTTCTTCAGCGTGTATCAGATCATATAGAAAGCTCTGTCTGAGTGTATTATTGTTAATATGCGAATATTAATATTATTTTCAATGTTTAAAAACAAAATCATTCATTACAATATAAATTACGTATGCCATTCGCTTTTAGTACCACAATGTTATATCATTGATGTATCGCCTTTTTTCAGGACAGCGTAAAATTTTCTAAATGCTTTTTGATGACATGATGAGAATCTCACTGAAGTTTCATTCCCGTATAGATTTCATGCAGACCATGGCACTCCACGGTATATCACTTTTTTCATTTGCAAAATAAAATATATTGTCTTGGTCGTCTATACCAAAAATTACCTTGAAAAATGTGTTATTTCTTCGTATTAGGATTTAATAGGTCTCGAAAAATTCGACCGTGTCCCGAAATGATATATATAACATTATTGTCTCAGTCTGTTATATCGATCATATGTATCTTTCGAGGACACAGTTAAACTTTTGATAAAATTTGAAATTATGATATGAAAAAAATGAAATGATAGTTCAATATTCTCCATATAAGTTTTTCTTATTGGCAATCAACAAAAATATATTTTGTGTCAAAAATATAAAAAATAATATACCATCGAGTGCTATTGCGTGTGAAAAGTCATTCGGATATTTTCAATATGCTTAGTCCTAACGCAAATGACTGAAGTGTTATCTCTGTATCATGTTATTGTCGATGACATATATCGGAAATCGTTATTTATCTTCAAGCATCGCGTTCACTGTCCCGCTCTTTACTTTTCAGTATCATACTGTTATATCATTCATATATTGTATTATTTGAGGACGTCAAATATCTTTAAAGCTTTGGAATAATGATACATAAACGAATGAGATGTGAACTTATTATTTTATGAAATAATTTGTGCTTTTTGTGTAATATGATGAAAATATATTTCAAGAATATATTTCGTTGAAAATATGAGACATAGAAAAATATCATCGGAACGATAAGACTTGTGTGCAATACAGTAAAAATATGAAGATTTCCTGAGTCAGAAACTTTTGGAAACGATAAACTCATGATATGAAGAAATGAAACGATAACCTAATATTTTTCGAATGAATTTTTTATATGATTGATTATGTGAATCGTTTTTAAAAATACATTGCATTGAAAATATGAAAAGTGCAAGTGTAAACACGTTTTAGCACGCGTCTATTTTACGTTAGGCCGGGTACACACTAGGCGAATGAAAGCGAACGAACAGTGGCAAAAGAAATCTCTCAGCTACTTTCGGCTAATTTAGACGTCCTGACAAGCACTGGCGAACATTTTTGTTTGCGTTCGCTTGGGTTCGCTTGCCAGGCGGTACATCAAAAGAAAATTCGGCCAAATTCGTTCAGTCTATTTTCTAGTCTGGACGGCTTAACTGCACAGTACAAATCTACGTCATATGTAGATACATTAACTGATCATTTTCAGTTGTGATTTGAATCATGGACTGGAGCCACTCTATTTATTCAATTTTTATCATTTCATATCGAGAATAAGAATGTTACATAATTTTCTATCACGCACCCGCAACTCCGACGAAAATAGACGAATGTCAACGAGACAATTCTTTCACATTTGTTCGTATAATATGGACGTCGAAACGAATTTCACATCGATCACCAAACATTTCAGGCGAATTTATCCGGACAAATACTTTCACCTTCGTTCGCATAGTGTGTACCCATCCTTATAGTATCATATCAATTATATAATGTTTTATTTCAGGACTTTGTAATATCATATTGTTACATCAATTAAGTATGTAACGTATCATTTCAGGACACAGTAAAAATTTTTAAAAACATAGAAATCATGATATGAAGGAATGAAATAATATTTTATTATTTTCTGTTGAACAAATTACCCAAAATCAAAGATCACAAATTTGAGGTTTTTAATTTTTTTCCTAAACGAATACTTTGTATTTTGAATGTATTGCGCACATGCTATGGCACTTAATGAAATCCTACTTTTCATATTTTTGATACAAAATATATTTTTTTAGCCGTCTATAAGAAAAATTCATCTTGAAAATAATAACATATATATTATTTGTTTAACATATTATATTATTCTTCCATATCATGACTTTGATGTTTTCAGAAATTTTTACCGTATCCAAGAAATGATATATTATAGAACTGATATAAAAATATGATACTTTGAAGTCCTGAAATAATACAATATATAATTGATATCACAATAATATTATGCTACGAAATAGAGAGAGAACGCGATGTTTGGACGGAGAACACAATATCCGATTGACGTCAGGGGTCAATAACATCATACAAAGAAAACACTGCAGTCAGTTACAGGACTGAGCAAATTGAAAACATTTGAAAAAAAAAAAGACGTCTTGAGTTTTCTAGTCGAATTGAAATATTAACTTGAAACATTGCTCCAAACATACTTCAGATTTTCAAATTATTGATAGCACCACATAATACTCAATGAATATAATTATAAAAAAAAATTGTAGATATACGTTGAAGATGATTGGTGTATCTTCAAATTATACTTTGGGTATATTGATAATTTGAGAGGCTTATTAATATATTTTCAAAGTATAGTTCAAAGACAAACTAGTATAGCCTTGGAATACCTTCGGAATGATTATTTATTTCAAGAATTCAATTGTATGATCTCAGGATACTATAAATATATCAAAAATATGAATGTCCTCAAATTATACGATTGAATTTGAAAATTAGGAAAGAATTTGAGACTTATTGAAGCAGTGAACGGTTGCCCCATCATGTCCCACTCATATATATTTATGATATTCTGCATTCATCAACGTCCTCGAAGTATCAGATAATTTTTATGTAATTCTGTCCTCAAAAAATACTCAGGACTCATTTCTTCATGTCTTGAAACAATACTATCAATATATGAACAACCTCAAATTTCAACGTATTATTTGAGGACATCGAATTTTATATATGTATCATTCAATTTGGGGATATCAATTTGATATGTCTTCAAAAAATTCATTATATTCATGTGACCTCAAAGAAAACATTACTTAGAGGAAATCTAATAACACTAAAAATATTGATATATATGAAAAAATTCAAAAGGGGTTAGACTTGATACTGAATATAACGTAATTTTCAATTAAAAAAACAGGGTGTCCCAAATTATGCGACATATATATATTGTGACGTGGGAATTACGTCACGTTACTCGATGAACAGCGTTTCGCGAGCATACAATCCATTACACCTTCAAGAGACGCGCCATAAGATTTTTGACCACGATGCTGCGTTAAATAAATTAAATTACAGACGAAAACTTTCTTGGACGACAATGGACTGTGCAGCAACAACGCAAATTTATTGGACGACGAGGGACATGAGGAGCAAGCGGATAACTCAAAACGTAAACATTGTACGCGGTCGGTCTAACGCTAAGTTCCGGTAAGAATAAATGTGTGTGAGAGAATGAGGAATAAGGATGAGCGTATGCGTGCGTGTGCGATGGATCGAGTGGCTCGGGCTACGCACAAACGAAGGACAGCGCTATACCTATGCTCATGCATTTTGAGCAATATTGCACTAGACAAAGGGCAATAAAATGACCAATGAAGTGGGCATTTCTTGTCCTCACGGTTCTAACGTTGTCGCTAAGGCGTCACTCTCTTCTCGATCACCGTAGCGTAAAGCAAAATACGTCTAACGAAAAATTGACAGCCAAGTATAGTATTCATAGAGTATTGGCTAGCGAAAGTGCAGAATTTGGAAGATATCACAAGCAAGTGATAATAAAATCTGCTGTGTGAGTCGACAAGTGTGTGGTGAACAGTTGGTCCACATCACGAAGGAAACACGACGCAGCTGTACCGAGAAATCCAGGGATTTTGGGAATTTATAAGGCAGGATAACGTGAACGCATCGCTGCCGACGGATTCCAGTCTATTCAGCATACCAGCCTGGTGAGTCTCGTTAAAATAATATATTGGCAAGGACAACTTCGATAATTACAAGTATCACTGTTTCTCGTGTTCGCACGCTTACGAATGTTAAGTCGAGAGGAAAGTGATCAAAAATAATAAAGAAACCGACTGAGCCACGTGCACTATACGCATGTTGTGTATGTTTGTATGTATGTGTGAATGTGTGTCGTTGACGAGCGGTCACGATGCGAAAGAAATTCAGTTGAAAATTCAATGATATAATAATTAAATAAATTCATCCGGTATTGATAGGAAATTCATACGTATTTCGATTACTGAAGATTTTTTGAACGCTGGTGTCATAATTTAATGAATTAATCATTAGTTTTTTTTGTTGTTCGCGGTAATTTGATTATGTACGACGTACGATACATGCAAAGGCCACAACCGATGTAAGAAAAGTTACTTAGTATACTGTGTTACAAAAACATATATATCGTGGGCACGGTATACGCGTTACTGCTGCCGGACAATTATTCCAAGATTATTGATGGAAGTTATCCTGTATAATTATTTTGATTAAACTCAATATTGTTTTGAGACCATATAATTGCAGCGATATTAGTTCTCGTGCAACTCTAACTAACCAAAATATATAATAAATTAAATGAATCACTGCGCTATAAGACGCAGGCGAAAAGTACGACAGTCTATAGGCGAGCATAGCCACCTCGCTATAGATATACTAAAGCACGGCGCGCTCCACGGCCGTAGCTATCGTTACGCTGACTCGAGCCACGAGCAGCGGTGCAAACTTACATTTTTCTTTTCAAATGTTACTAAATTGATTATTTCTTTTCAAATTGTATTCTTTATTAAACTTACCTTATTTCACTTTATCAATAAATTATTTTTTTTATTCCATTAATTCACTGTCAGCGTGTTTGCGTAACATCATTCAAATATTTTGTCTCAAATTTCCTGTATCTTTTATTTCAGATTTTGTGTCTCGTCAATGATTATTTCGCGTTTTCAGATTGGTGATTTCACCAAAAATTAACTTGGTTTTGAAAGACCTGCGACGCCGCCGCGGACGTGTGTTCATTACTGGGGTGTCGGGCGAAAATCTTTTGTCGTTACGATTGGTTCCCGTAAGGAACCTGGCGCTCAACATATTTTTTTTGTCTTATTTCTTGTTCATTAGCAAACCTGGGCGGCCGAAGAGTAATGCTGACGTGAATCTCTCGTGTGTTCGGAAAATACGTCACAATATATATATTGTGTCATGTCAAATATTATAGTGATTCATCAATCAATGACTTCATTCATATTTTGAAAGTGAAATGATAGTTTATCAAAATAGAGTGTATTCCTTGTAATGGTCAATTTGATAAGTGCTATTAATAAATAAAAGTAAAATTAGTCAATTGTTCTTAAAATCAGACAGCCAAACACATGACACTAATTCATTCATAACGTCCTTGCGCTTCAGCTGCACTCAGCAGTGGCGAGCACAATCCCGTACCAAAAAATGATATTCCGGTTTTAAAATTCTAGTTCAACAACAACTGGGACGTAACAGCCTGTACCATACAAGTTGCAAAAAAAAAAGAATTGATGTGTCAGAGATAGTCCGTTGATAACAAACTAAATATCCCAAATGTGATTCATAGAGTTCATTTTGAAAAGATTTGAAAAGTAGCTTTCACTCTCAAAAATTATCGAATTCACCCAGTAATCGATAAGCTATCCAAAAATGAACGATTTCGTGGGGTGTCTGTTAAGGACGTTCGGTAGAGTTAGCGGGGGGAAACATTCACGGGGCAAGGGGAAACTAGCGATGAGTGACGACTTGACAACGCCGTACGGGTCTTCAATGTGTGAGTGTTCATGTACACGCATGAGATGTTGCACTGTCTGCTCGTCTGCTGCGTAGGTTATGAAAGTGGATGTTTAATTTGCTTGTGATAAAGCTGTAAGTATTCGACTTTTATTTGTTATAAAAATGTAATATGAACGAATAAATGAATAATTAAAAAGACTTGTGACAACTGTATTTATATTCGTAGATTTCATTTGCAAAAATGCCCAAAACTAAACAATATAACCTCCAAATTACGAAGAATGAGACAGGAACAGAAATAATTCAATTCAAAGGAAAGTTCACAAAAAAATATAAAGTTGAAAGGCATTTCCGAGCTAAGTTGAGGAACCAGCTACAAAAAGGAAAGAATGTTTCTACCAGTAATGACAAAGATATTCCTGTTGATGGGGAGAGAGTAATTGATTTAAAAACCATGGCAAAGAAAATGTTCTGTGAAAAATGTGAGGATAAATTTGGCTTGTGTGATATTCAAGGAGAAACCGTTCAAGGCTTGGGATCAATTTTTGATGTTAAATGTTCTAAATGCAATCATGTAACGAAAGTTCATTCAAGCGAAAAGTACATGAGTCCTATAACTGGAAGAAGTTCCTTTGCAATAAACACTAAAGTAGCGCTTGGTAAGTTTTCTATCACATATCAACATTCAAATTCTTTGAGAAAATAATATTATAAATTTCTTATCTTGCAGGAGCTTTGAATTCAGGATTTGGGCCAACTAAAACAAACAAATTTCTCAAAACAATTGGTTTGCCTGGAGTCAATGAAAAAACTTTTAAAGTACATGAGCGTTTGGTGGGACCAGTCATTGAAGAAGTTGCCAGGGACTCTTGCATCGAAGCCGTGGCCATCGAAAAGGAATTGACAGTACAAAAAGTAGAAGAATTGAAATTGTGCCTGTAAGTTTTTTTTCTTTTCGATAATTGCATATACTCTTTAAAACCAAATTAGTACGTATACATCATTTTAGAGTGACAAGTTCTATTTCGATTCACTATTTAAATTAGTGATATACTTATCAGTTTGAAATAATGTACGAGTATTATTTTTGAAGTGATGAGCAACAATTAGGTTTTAGATAGTACAAACAGCAATCGTACGTTCCCAATATGAGAAAAAAATTTAATCCAGATTATTTTTAATGCTGGGACTGCTTTTATTTATTTTAATCAAAATTAATAAATCTTTATTTTAGAGTTTAATATTTACAAATGATGAAATTGTGCATAGTGTGTATGCGACTAAAATATGTATATGTATTAGCATCGCTTGAGATAATTGTATTTTTTTTTTAAATCAATTTTTATTAGGAGTATTCGTTTATTGAATTCATATAGATGATGAACTTATCTGTTGATTTTTACGATTGTATGTACGAGAAATAATTGATATACATTTGTAATCATGATTTATATTGAATTATTTTTTTTTGCTACTCTGAAAATGGATTTTTATTTTGCACATCACTTTCTATCCCTTATAGTCCACCTCACCTTCAACACGGGTTTATTCTGACTACCAAACAAACGGGAAATGGCGAAGAAAAAAAAATTACCAGGCTTTTCGCAAGTTATGATATGGGCTGGAGTCAGAGGTCGACAGGTCATCGATACGACAGCTTGAATGGATTTTGTACTATTGTAGGATACATGACTGATAAAGTTATTGATTTTTGTACCAAAAATAGAAAATGTAAGACTTGTGATATTAATATTAAGAATGGAGTACAAAAAGAGCACGACTGCAGACTGAATCACTATGGCACAGCGAAAGCTATGGAGGCTGAAGGCGCAATTCAGCTCATAACAAAGAGTAACATTTTGAAAAAGGCCGACGCTGAAATAGGTGTTTATATAGGTGACAATGACAGTTCAGTCGAATCTGCTCTTCATAACAATTTAGAATATACTGTTGTAAAGCAATGTGATATCAACCATTCGAAAAAGGGTGTAAGTAATATGTTGTATAAGATCCGAGAAAACAAAAGTATTGACGTGGATCATGAGTTAACTCACGATTCCATTGCTTATTTAAAAAATTCTTTTGCTACCATAATAAAAAAAAATAAAAATAATAAGGTTGCTATTGAACAGGGTTTAAGGAATTTGCCAAACCATGTTTTTGATAAACATGATAATTGTGGAATTATTGTAAATATAGAGAAGACAATGAAAATTATGATAATAGTAGGCACATGAAAAATCCTATTCTATTCAAACATGTCAATAAATTATTTTCTGATTTAGCAGACAATGCATGTAAATTTGTACTCGCAGCTTCATCTAATACAAATGAAAGTATTAATAATAAAATGGCTAGCAATTGCCCAAAGGCAAATTCATATTCTACATCAGAATCGGTGGATTACAGATTTGCATGCGCTGTTGCGCATAAAAATTTGGGTGCGGATTACATTCTAAAAGTGTGTCAAAAAATGAATCTTACATATAGAAAAAAAAATGATTAATTACTGCGTATATGCTAAAAAAAAGGCAATTAAAAGACTGAACCGCGAATCTGAGCCTCGCGTCAAAGCTATTAGGAAGCATAATAGTATAAAAAAACAACAATTGAGAAATCAAAAAGGAAAAAAATCAAATGATACATACTCTTCCGACATGACGCTTTTAGACACTCCTATCAACTCAAGTAATATTATCCAAGAAGTAGAAAATCATTTGAGTTACAATAACGAAAATGTTGCGTATGTGTTTTTTGATTTGGAAACCGGAGGCTTTTCTCCGCAAAAAGATATTCTTCAGATCGCCATGAAAAGCGAAAAAAAATTATTATCCGTGTATCTAACACCAGTTGAAAATATTGATCCAACATCAACTGCAGTCACAAGTTTATCTAAAAACGGAAGACAATTATTTTTGCAGGGTGAGCCACTTTCAACACTTCCTCATAAACAAGCAGCTTTGAGAGTTCTTGAGTATTTACAAAGTTTTGGTAAGAAACTAATTATGATAGCACATAAATGTGATTTTGACTCAGATCGCATTGTTAGGGTTTTTCAAAGATTATCTTTGTTAACTTCATTTGAAGCACTTGTTTAAGGATTTGTGGACACTTTACCTCTTTTTCGAAAACATTTTCCGGATAGGAAAAATCATAAGCTTCCGGATCTTGGAAAAGATTTGCTCAAATTGTCTGTTGAAAACGCCCATAATGCAACAGTTGATATTGATATATTAGAGAAATTAACCGCTAAATATATTTCATGGGATGTTATTTCAAATAAAATGTTTTCCGTGAAAGATGTACTTGTAAAAATTCAAAAAATCGCTGATGAAAAAATCAATTCGCTCACCTTTTCCCCCATGTCGTCTATCATTCCCAAAACAGTTATTAAAAATCGAAGTCAAAATAATGTAGATTTTAATGTTATTGTTGATAAATTTATGGAAGGTGATGATAATTTAAGATCGTTTTTAATATATGGACAAAATCCTTTTATCAAAAGAGCAACTAGTGTCAATAAAATACTTGAATTTTTAAATGACTTGAAAAGTCTTATTCAAAATGGCATGTTAAATAACTAGGACAATTTCTAGTCTTTATGATTAGAACGATAATTAAAACTTGTTTAAAAGAATTGTATTGTTAAAAAATCATAAATTTTAAATTTTATAAAATAAAAATTAATAACGTGTTATTACAATATATTGTTTTTTTTATGGGGAGGGGTGGGAGTTATCTACATACACTCATATACATATAAGCTTATATTTTGTACAGAAAAGCATAAATATCGACCATAATATTGAAATATTTACTAATTGACGTCCCGGAGCATTTTGAATTTCCCGCCACTTGCGACGTTGCCGTTGCGTTTGTGTCGAACTCTTATTTATTTTTTTATTGATAAACAAATCAGATGATCGTCACGAAAATTTGTATAAATGAATTTAAGAGCATTATCTGTGACATATAAACAAATTGGCGTAATTCATTGTGCCAATTTCCTTAAAACTGAGTTTTTATCAGTTTTCCCATAAGCGACCGTGTTAAAATGACTGAACTTTGAAATTCAATATCTCATAAACGAAACACATGAACCTTTCGAAATTTTGACAGGGTTATTGTAATAACAATAAGAACGTCTAGTCAAAATTAAAAAAAAATTCATTGGAGGGTTCTATCTCTACCGAACGTCCTCAAGAGCCCGTATATCTGTCAGCGTGATCGCAAGCAGAAACGTATTTATAAACTTGGCATATTATTTTTTCGTGTCATATCAGAATCAGGAGGATTGCATTCAATGCACTACATGATACTTATCTGTACTTAACTTATTGAAAAAATTGATTTGAGGTTTCGTCAATCATGATTTTCAGAATATCCAATATATTCTAAAATTTATCAGCTATTTCTTGAGTAATCGGGAATTTAATCACATTATCAGTTTATAAGTCTTGATACTCATATTTGAAACTACAGTTCAGTAATGATTTTTCCACATTCTAATGGATTCGTTTTTCTAGTCATTGCTCATGGAACATATTACAATGTCATAACTTCCGTGATAATTTCTGTTCATAGAAAAGATAAAAAAAAAATATCATCATCTTAGAGATCAAGTCATATTAATCGAAATCACCAAAGATGGACGTGATGTTGGACTCGCACTGGCTGGTCATAAGGACAGAATGCGGATGGGTGTATACATATGCGGCATCGATCGGAAAGGAGCGGCTTACAAGACTGGTATCGTCCAAGAGGGTGACGAAATTCTGGAGGTATGTATCATCATCACCTTGAAGATATCTTTTATTGAGTATGAGTGCTTCATTGTCATCTTTTAATATTAATTCACGAAGACAATTGTAACAGATGTGCTAACGCTAGCTCATGTGTTTTAAATACTGCAGTTTTCATTCCGAGGAAAGACCCTCGATAAACTTTGCCAGACTCATTTGAATACTGACATTACCTTTAAGGATCATAATTACCAGGTGCAGCCTCGCACAATCAGACTGAATATCTGCGTACGTCCACAGCAACTCAATCAAACAATTTATTTCAATTAATGGAAAAAATTTTCAAATAGTCATCAGTTGCGCTACACATCGTTCGCCACGCTGTATCCGGCTTGAAGAAATAGAATGTTGCATTTGTTAAATGGTTAGCTATAAAATAACATGCATGGGCTGGTTTTCACTCGAGTTCGTATACTCTAAGCTCATCATTGTTATTTACTATGTGTACGATAATTTTTAAAAATGAGGTGACACCACTTTATGCGCAAAGTCATGATTTGACTTCGAAGTCAAATTATACAATCAATAGAGAGGTCAATATGATCAAATAGTCTCGTAGTTGAATCATCAAATATTGTTCTGCTTTTTTGGAGACTCTGCGATTCTTTTTGCGCATGTTGCAAGTGACCGACTTCTGCCTTTATTTTACTCACGTTATTGACCTGCACAATAGGTGCACGTGTTACTGAATTGATAATCGCAGTCTGTTGAAGAAATTGCGTTTTTTTGAGCTTGTATGAATTACCGGAAGATGTTACACACGAGGTTAAAGGAAATGAATGCTCAATGATGTAAAATCAACTTTGTCTTCCATTGTCAAATGCACTTTGATTATTATCACATAAAATTGCAGTTGTATCAATAATCTTAGTTCAAGATGATAATTTGAATCGATGTAGATGTATGAATAACCACAGGATTATATAAATCGTCGTGATTGATCATGCAAATGGCGGTATGCCGAAAACACATTGCGTTGCACACAATGCCTAATCGATAATCCCTCAACTCGAAGGACCATATCTTCCGGTAATTTGTACAAGCTCAAAAAATTGCGATTTCCTCAACATTTGGTCGTTCGAGCCGGATTCGTGGTGAAAAGTGAGTGTTTTGTGTGTGAAAATTGACAATTCGTGCAACAATGGCTACGCCAACACCTCAAGACTCGCATCAAGACGATGCAAATGAAGACACAGACAATCTCAGTGTAAAAAGCAACACTAGTAATACTAGTGTTGAACGTACAAAGACGTCACCTCCTATCATTGAACCTGCAATACTCACCGAGATCACTTTGTAAGTGTCAGCATCAGCAAATTCACCATCTACAAGTGGTTCACACATACGATCAAAAGATTCAAGTGATCTGCCAGCGGAAATCGTCATGAAAATACAGTCACGACGCAGTCGGATACAATCGCTGCACAACATCATTCTCAGCATGGCTGAGTTCAGACATACAGTGTCATTAGATGAGGTACAACGTATCAACGAACTGACTGATAACATCAAAAAAACATTTAACAAAGAGCATGGATATCTTGAAGTTCTTTGGTCTGCAGCATATTTAAACCATGATTATATCACAGATAACTATCTGGAAAAATCATTGAATTCGAAACCCATACGTCTTTTCATATTTAAATACATATAAATTTGAATATTGTTTGGATCTAATGTGAATGATGTCTAAATGTAACTCAGAGTTGAAAGAAGGGCATTTCAATACTTGGTATACAATCTTCAGAAATTACCATCGACAAGAAAAAAAAATGTGACTTTCAGTTTTGAACCCGTAAAGTCATCATTCGTTCGCAAATGGTATACCATGAAGCCACCAGACGTACTAGACTAAAGTAAATGCATTATATATGTATGATAAAAATTCGAGTCTGAATATGAAATTATTAGTTGGATATAATTTGAATATTGTTCGAATACCATTCAGAGTTACCTAATTTATGTAATTTGTTAGAAAAAAATCTTCATTTATCATAACCAGTTCATAATGAAGGCAGCATATCATTTCACGTTCAGAAACAACTACAAGTATGATTTGTCCACATTAGGGAAGAAAGGAAAAAAAGTACGTTGTCGCTCTATCATTGCCGATTATTCCAGCTCACACAAACATCGCACATGTGGTGTCTCACACAATGTGTGAGTATATCCGCTACTCTTTTCCTCTATTCATGTGCTCTGCGGCTCGAATCTGGAATTAAAGCTGAGACTTGAAAGCCCCCATACACGCATAATGCACATGCGATGACTGGGGTTCCATGAAACGTATTTGGTTACTGGGCCGAACTCTAGGCGTAATAGTATTGACATCTTCTAGAAGAAAAAAAAATAAAAATCATGGCAAAATGATGTGAATCATTTCACGCAACTAACGCGATATTGACAAAGAATTATGCGATCATCATAGAATTTTCAGATCCGGGATGAAAAATACAATGGCGCTTGTTTTTTAGAATTTGCAAAAAACCCCTGTATTCAGTATAATTTGGGATTTTCCATGAAAATGCGACCTGCGAGATTCAAACGACGAAGTTCCCTAACTTCGTACCATAATAACATGCTTATTATTCGATTAATCGAAATTCAGGAAAAAAAGCGTCACGTAGCGTATTCTCATCTTTAATTACATTAAAAAAATTATGCAATTAATAATCTGGTGTAGATGTTATTTGCGTGGAGAGTTCCAATGTAAAAATCTCGAAAAAGCACCCCCTACAATTCAGTTCTGTCGGGTCTTAAAATGGCGCTTACTAGAAAGCAGCGTGCGTATGGCATTATGATTCGTTTATTGTTGAAAAAAAGTTTTTCAGAAGTAGATACACGCAAAAACAGTATTGGGCGGAGCCGACATTATTGAATAGGCCAAATTTTGATTTAGGAAACCATTTATTAATTGAACTGTCAAGTGTTGATTTTCAAAATTTCACGAGATCGCAATATTCAAAGATTTGTATAATTCGGAATTCAAAATCAGCATATTTACTGTTAAACATTCATTTTAATATAGGATCAGAATACTAAGTTCCACTTCTACCGCGTGTGAACTCACACTCGTCAGTTTTCTATACAATGTGACGTAAGAATTACGTCACGTTACTCGGCGAACAGTGTTTCGCAAGCATTCGACTGATCATACCTTCCACAGGCATGCCATTGGATTTGAACAAAAATGCTGCGTTAAAATAATTCATACCGCAGCTGAAATAATCGTTCGTCAGCGGAGAGACAACATAGCGACAACGATGAACAACGAAGGACGAATCGGAACAGCAGAGAAGAGAAAAGAAACGTGAACATTGTACGCGTTCGGACCTCAAAGCAAGAATATGTAAGAATGTGTGTGAGAGAGAGTGTGATAAGTACGAATGAATGCGTGCGAGTGCGTTAGAGTGAGTGGCTCGGCTTGCGTAGCGACGCAGGGAAAATGAGTATATTGTACTGATGCATTTGAGCAAAAATATAATGGAAAGGGTACAATAAATTGTTTATTATAAGAGGGGCAAATTGTGTGCTGGAATTTTGGAAAGAGTCGCGAAGGCGACACTCTGGTTTAAGTTGTCGAGTAGAAGACAGGCTGGTCTCCATCGTAGTGGGGATAACGCTTTACGTAACACCTTGGGTCGACACATACCATCGATTCAAAGCAGACTACGATCAAGGTCCATCATTTTGTCGAGAGCATAACGCAAACTGATATCATCAATTCTCTACTGTGGATCGCAAGAAAGTGGTGTACGAGATTCGTCTACATCCCCTAGTAATGATCCAGTAGAGGAAGCTCATGGAAGACGCGGATTACGGCAGACATCATGTAAAGCCCAGTTGCCGGTTGATCACGCTGACTCGACCGATAGAATGATCATCGTGGTGAGTCCCGATGAAATAATTTGGTAGCGACGACGTAGAATTAGATAGTATGTTTTACCGCGAGTCTTTTGTTAACACGGTCACGAGTGATAAGTTGACGAAATCGCGAGAATAATCACTGTAATAACGACCGAGTGACGCGCGTGAATCGTATAAGTGTATGCATGAGTATGAAAGTATCGTAGACCAGCGGTCTCGATCATGTACTTTTGTTGTAATGAAAATTCAATAATTTGTTGTATGAGAAATTGATAGTTATTTTGGGAACTTCAGTAATTGGTTTATAAAACGGTATCGATTGATTTGAATATATATGTCGTGACGATTTGGCTACATTAATAATGTTTTATTGTTTAGAGAAATTTCGTTATGGAGATATTTGAGTATTATGTATTTTTATCGATGAGAATTTTGATTGGCCTTGTGTGCAACCCACATGCGATTGGGACCAGAAATAAATTCGAGATATTTCGCATTCGTGAATTAAAGAATCTATGGTTACTTTCGTTTTGTGAAAAATTAACTGACATGATATCGATTATCGCCACTCATCATTAAGAAATTATATCAAATAACTAATTACGTCGAACCGCTTTTGCAATCGATGTAACATATATCATTCTGTGTATCATGAGAATAGCGAGCATCTCTCGCCATAGATATGCTGCTGCTACACGGTACGCTCCACATCTGTTGCTAATAACACGCTGACCCGAGCACCCAAGCACCGCAAAAATTATTATCTTCATTTTACTCATCATTTATTGAATACATAAGTAGTGATATAGGCTATGTTCTGGATTTAAATTCAAATTTCGTACAATAGCACGCCGTATTTTACGGCAGTCGGTAAGTTAAAGTTCTATATTTCCCATAGTCGAAAATAATTTGTCGTACTATAGTACTACGTATTATCGATGGAATTCATGATCGATCGATTTTTATGAGGGAAACAATATGGCTGATTCTCATGTACTATAGTACTATATATGAATATTTGTAAATGGGAAAGAACATGGCTGATTCTCATGTACAATAGTACTATATATGAATATTTGTATATGGGAAAGAACATGGCTGATTCTCATGTACTATAGTACTACAAATAAATATTTGTATATGGGGGATAATATGATTGATTATCATGTACTTTTGGGATTTTATCCAGAGGTGGAGCCTCATTTCTCATATCTTAGGAATAGTTCGCCGAAATGCCGCCAGTGTCGCATGACCAGAGTGAAATACCAAAGTAATTTTTTTACATGGGGAAACAATATAGTTGATTCTCATGTACTATAGCATGATATATACATTTTTACATGAGAAACAATATAGCCGATTCTCATGTACAACCAATTGAAAAAAGGGGGATGATAATAATAACATATGATTCATGCATTTAACCATACCTCTTTGACCACTGTTATCCAATGACAATGTATCTGTCCATCTTTTCCCCCACTTATTTATAACTATCATCCAATCACGTTACTTTTGGAAATATCTCTCAATTCATTCTTCCTATTATCCAATGATATTTGAGTATGATTTTTACTTTCGATTGTTATTACATCATTTTGACTGTTATTGCATCATTCTAACCGTCATTTTCAGCTACGCAGTGAAATTATTCGTCATAAACAAAGAAATAGTTATTCCAACCGTCATTTTATTTGCGCAGTAATTTTGTGTCATGAAATATTAGGAGTAGGGATATTACTTTAAGAGCATGACATTTATCCTATTGCGCATTCATTTCATATTCAATTGTGAAAAAGATTTTACATTCGAGTGTCAAAACATTCCAAGATGGATGATTTACCTGTGCCATTAACATCTGAAGAAGTGATATTATCACAAACATTTCCACCACATAAATTGCGTTGGTCTGATATTATTCACAAAGATTTCGGTGATCAACCTCCAGCGAATATTTTGAATTTTTCAAATGACATAATAAATTATCAAAATAATGTTTTACAAATATTACATTCACGTGAACGTGAAACTATCGGAAATCTAAGAGAAGTTTGTCTAAAGTGCTTATACACACATGATGGTCTCAACATGATGGTTGGAATGTTCAAACAAATGTCACAAAGTGTAAACAACTTAATGATGAATATTTTTCATTTAAAACGTGAGTATGAAGCTGAAAAAGAAGATTTAGAAAATGCAAGTGTTTCATCTGCTGAAATTGAAGATTCCACTATTGTCAAGGATTTGACTGATAATATAATAGACATGTCATCGAATGTGTTCCAAATGTCGGAACAAACAAAACAATTCATAATCGATAGAAAAGAAGAGTTCAATAATAATAATAATTAATAAAAATGTAGAAAAAATGTGTTCAATAAAAATAAATGTAATAATATTGTATGCAACAAATTTCGTTTCATTATTTACATATTGATTACATAAATATTTCTCCTATCTATATCATAAATCGATTTATATTCAATGATATGATCATGAGTCAATTTTAAGTAGGAAAATCATCGACAGATTCTAACTTTGAATTTTACATTTTTATGATGATAGTGTTAATAAGATTATTTGAATATATATCCATGAACAAATGAATTTCATATATTTGAAAAAAAAAAAAAAATAATTTTTCTTTCCTTAATCCCTGAACTTAAATCCTTTTCCATTCGTTGCTGCATCTGCTAACAAGTTGTATTGGTCTCGTTCTTTCAACAAATATTTTACGATTCTCGAAGGTAGAAAAACAGTGAACTCTTCGTTCAATGTCACAACAATGCTTTCTCCAAATTTAGTTTTAACAGTTTTTATTTCAGTCACTTTATAGTTTATTTCAACTTCTAGCTGATCCAATGACTTTGTTAGTAAAAATTTTCCTCCTCGACAAACATCATTCAATTTAGAGAAGTCCATTTCAGAAAATAAAAAATTATTTTTAGAATTTGAGATGTATGCTTTATTGATCTTGTTCAAAGATTAAATGTTGAGAATAGACAAATTTTCATGTTTATTATAATTTTCACCCCACTCTCATATCAAAAAAAAATATGAGTGCGGGAAGCGATCATATTTTTCTATCTTATGATTCATTTAAACAAGCTTGAACATGTTTAGAGATGACGTCATCAAAATGCTGCTCTCTGATTGAAACAAGTTTAAACACGTTTAGAGATGACGTCATCAAAATGATGCTCTCTGATTGGTTGAAACAAGTTTGGACACGTTCAAAGATGACGTCATCGAAATGCTGCTCTCTGATTGGTTGAAACAAGTTTGGACACGTTTAGAGATGACGTCATCAAAATGCTGCTTTCTGATTGGTTTAAAAAAGTTTGAATATGTTATTCTTTCAGATTATTTATTCCCCCACTCTTTCAAAAAAAAACGGGTAGAAGTTCTAAAACATTTTAGAGGTCATTTCATCTTCCAAATGTAAACAAAATGGATGAAAGTTCTTTGTTCTACAATATTTAGAGGTCATTTCATCTTCTAAATATAAACAAAACCGTTGAAAGTTCTTTGTTCGTCTCCCCCACTCTTCTTTTTCCTTCCATTATAAAAGAATGCTCTGTTGAATGATGAATTACTTTGAAAAAAAATCTCAGCGCGAAAAGTTCAAATTTTATTCAAAATGAAAAAACAATATGATGAGTTATTCAAAGACTTGGAAGATGGTTTTGAATCATGTTTAAAATTGAATGATACAACCGAAAGTATTACTTATGCTAACAAATGGCGAAGAATCGGTGCTGAAAATTTACATTTGCTCAATAAGATTTTGAAAAAATGTAAAACACGTAGTGATAAAGTGCAAGTGTTAACGTATATTTCACAGTTGCAATCATTGATTGTTAAGTTCAATAAATTACATAGAAAAAAATATAATATAATTAGGGGTAACATTAAGCTCAGTGAAAATAATATAGAGTGGAATAATTTACAATCAGTTTTCAATGATAGAATTAAGACTGGTATGATTACAAACATTAAACATATTGATTTAAAATCATTTTTAAACGATGCAAAAGACACATTCATAACAAAAGTGAAACAAACAATGCATGAAATTAATAATATAAAAGTGAATGTCACATTATCATGCAAATTTGAAAATATGAAGAATGGTGGTATGGTTGAAGAAATCAAATATTTCAACACACAAAATGCCTATATTAAGATCAACTGATATCAATGAGTGGTATAAAGAAAACGTAATAGATATTTTAATATTGAAAGTTACTGAATTTGAAGAACGTGATTCTGGTTGGTCGATGAATGAAATAATTAACTTAGTTGTGAATTTTAATAAATATACAGCATTGAGTAGTGGTATATCCACATTTGTGCAATTATCTAGATATATTCAATTGAAGAAAGCTGTAGTGAATATTGAAAATAATGATGATTATTGTTTTTTGTGGTGTATTGTAGCACATAGGAATCAAAAAAATAAAAATCTGAACATGACATATTCATATCCTCATTACAGTGAAGCAAATCTGAAATATGAGGGACTTACTTTTCCAATGACATTAGATCAAATCTCAAAATTTGAGTTGATGAATGATTTATCAATCAATGTATATGGTCTTAAAGATGAAAATCAAAGGAAAAGTGATATAGTTCCATATTACATAAGCAAAAATGTTCAAGAACCAACAATTCACCTATTAATGATTGATAGTAATATCAAAAGGAATTGTGTGGATTCCAAGAAAATTAATCATTTTGCATGGATACGAAACCTTTCGCGATTAGTGTCAAGACAAATGAGTAAAACAAGATGCACCCACATTTGTGATAGATGTTTATGTCATTTTAAATCACTCAATGCTTATGAAAATCACAAAATGGGTTGTCAGAACATCAACAAGACACTTCGAGTAATTCTGCCAAAGGAAAATGAAAATTTTTTATTCTTCAATAATTATAAATATGAAGAATCTGTACCATTTGCTGTTTATGCTGAGCTTGAGTGTATTTTGGAATCAAACCCGGATGGATCTTGTAACGTTCCTTTCTCGACTGTCGCGAAGACAGTCACTCTCGATATTTGCCTCTTGCTCAGTTGCCAGGGTTCGTGCAGGATGAGAGTGGATCGGAACGTACAAAAGACTGGTCGGCGTATGTTTCAGGTTTTCATTGGTAGTTCACCTGTGCGTACAATTTTAAGCCCGAGGTCTCGTGATGACGGACAAGAGTTTATTTCGCGAGTCTCGGTAGATGCCGGTACTTCGCGGAAGCTTGTTACGACGCTCGACTTTCGACGCCTGCGCCTCCGCCCGCTCGGCGAAGGGTAGGGGTGGGGCAGGACGTACGGTCGGGTAATTGGAGTGGTGTTTTTAGCTGGTCTCGTGGTTTTCCCGGGAGAAAATACAGGCGTTGAGTACAACGGCAAGTAATTACACGCGAAGTCTGGAAAGAGATAGAATACAAGCGTTGAGTACAACGGCAAGTATTTACAGGCGAAGGCTGGAAAGAGATAGAATACAAGCGTTGAGTACAACGGCAAGTATTTACAGGCGAAGGCTGGAAAGAGATAGAATACAAGCGTTGAGTACAACGGCAAGTATTTACAGGCGAAGGCTGGAAAGAGATAGAATACAAGCGTTGAGTACAACGGCAAGTATTCACAGGAAAAGATAGTCTGGAGAGTGGGGAGAATACAAGCGTTTGAAATAACGACGAGTATTCACAGGAAAAGATAGTCTGGAGAGTGGAGAGAATACAAGCGTTTAGAATAACGACGAGTATTCACAGGAAAAGATAGTCTGGAGAGTGGACAGAATACAAGCGTTTAAAATGACGACAAGTATTCGCAGGAAAAGATAGCCGGGAGAATGGAGAGAATACAAGCGTTTAAAATAACGACAAGTATTCACAGGAAAAGATAGTCTGGAGAGTGGAGAGAATACAAGAAGGCTGGAGCTGGTCGTCTTTGGGCTGGAGGCCTGTACGTGCTGACCAGAGATGCCAGATTCGATACATGGGCTCACCAATTGTCCGTATGGAGGGGGTGACTCACACAAGTAACTTACCCATGTACGTGTTTCGGCTCGCGTCGAATAGTGAAAGAGAACAGCAATATACCGCGTCTCACTCTGTGCGAGTTGCCCCGAAGTTTAATCGGTCGAATTCGGAAATTATGGGAGAGTTTGAAAATACATAGTTCTTCTTTTAATTATTACTACCTGAAGTACCTGAGTGCGAAGAATATCATTTGGAAGAAAATGATTTTCACAATTTCACCTCAAATGCTAATAATATGTTCACTGACAAAACTGACTATAGTCTCTGTCCTTGAATATTTTCGGTTTAAAGTACGAGTGAAATTCCCTGTATGAATGCATATATATTAATCACTGTTTAATAATTTTAAGAAAATTTGGAGAAATGGTTTAAAATGAAGTTTTTCAAAGAAAAAATAAATAAGAATTGATTGAAATTAATTAATATAATGATCTATACAACATTTCACATTTTTTCTCTTCATTTACTTGGCGTGAATACATATATATATTGTGATGATGTGCTTTAAACACATCATCCCTTGCCTCTTTTAATGGCGAAATATTGCTGCGCTGTAATGGAATAAAATAATATTAGACTATTGAAATAAAATGATAAATATTTCCGGATAAATAAAATAAATAATATTGTACTGTGTATACCTATCGTATAAAGTGGTAAGAGATTATTATGAGAATGTTGTTTAAGCGTAATGTGTGAATGTTTGTGTAAATGAAAGCCGGACGTCTACAATGTTATCATCAACCAAAAATGAGGGAGCGGACTTCATTCATCATCAAAAGAAGCCGATAATACGTTTTCCAGAGTGTTGGGCCAGGAGAGACAATTCATTATTCAGCTACAACCAAAGATCAAAACCATAACCTGAAAAATAATGTGGTGAGATGAATATCGAGCCAATTACAATATGGGAAATTATAGTGATTACAAAATAATACTCACGGGAACAAAACATCCGGAGGAAATATTATTAATCAACAATCACTAATTAATCCCCGTATAATTATTGAGATTAATAACACTATATTCAATCATGGTATAAGACAATAATACACCATGTATGACACTTATGAGGGTTAGTGATACCACCAGATCTACATACATCGACTTGGCGCCACCGGACTACCGAATTCAGCCGTATAATTATGATCCAACCTGCATAATTCAATATTGCAGTCGATAAATTATAAACCTTATAATTTTTATCCCGGTAGAGTCCGCGTCGGGTCAACGACCGGCCAATTAGAGATCCGGATGTTTGAGTTTGAATTGTCGCAGCCAATCAACGCCGCATGGAGACGTGAAGAAGACGACCGAAAATTCTAGAAGAAGAAGACGCCACCAAGACTGACGCTCCGGCCATTTTGACTTCACTTAGCCCTAGGAGAGCATAGAGTGTGGTTGCATTGCGTGTGTGTGTCAATATTGAGCAGGGAAAAATTTGTAAAAGGAAGAAAATTGTATTGAGAAATTTTAAAACCACGTCACGAAATTATACCAAGGAATTTGTTGAAGATCAGAGAGAAATTGTAGAATTATTGAAGGCCGTGAAAGTGGAAATACGGCACAGTATAAGAATTCTTTTTGAGTTTAAAGTAATTGGTGAGTGACGCCATTGTTGGGCACGTTTCTATTAATAATATATGTTCATTTTCTTATCATATTTTTCCATACAATTTGACAGCGCAGCATTATTAATACGGGCAAAGTCCATATTTTAGAATTAATTGTTATTAATTATTGAATTATTTTAGTATTATAAAATCAGTATTTGTAGAGCCATCCCGGGCTACACGCAAGTAAAAAAGAGATAGAAGATCTCCAAAAGGGACTTTGGTTGTGACATTGGATAGAAAATTTGCATTATATTAATTAATCTCAGTGAAACATCAATAATTAATGATCCGTAGAAAAGATCATATTGGTGCTTCACGAATATTGATTCAAAAAGTAATTAATTATTATAATTTCAATATTTTTGTATGATTCACCGGAATTGCTGTTAGTATTAATTAATAATCAATGATTAACAATCGTTATCAATAATTATCAAACTTTTTCTATTAATATCAAACGTTTTCAGTTAGTATTAAACATTTTCTATGAATATCAAACGTTTCCAATTAATATCACACGCTTTCAATTAATATCAAACATTTTTGGTGATTATCAAACGTTTTCAATTAATATAAAACGTTTTCAATTAATAATAAACATTTTTGGTAATTATCAAACGTTTTCAATTGGTATAAAACGTTTTCAATTAATATCAAATGTTTTCAGTTAATATCAAATATTTTTTGGTAGCTGTCAAGCGCTTTCAATAATTATTAAGCTTTCAATTCATTTGTTAGTAAAAAAGTTCTTTATTTATTTTTTGGAATAAGTTATTTAAATAAATTATTATTAATTTAACCGCAATAAACCGAATTATTTATTTTGGGGAATATTTGAATAATTCTTTTCAGGTTTATTTCTATAGTTATTTCATTTACAGCATTCCGGCAGTTCAACAGGTTACTAGAGAAATTCCCTAGTTCTATCTAGTGACCTTTAATTTAAATTTATCAACTAGGGTGGCATCCCTTGAAATATTTTGTCTGAATTTGGGGCAAAATAAGAAGAATTGAATACATTTATAACGGTAAGTCCGTTTGATGATAAAAAATTCCGGATTTTAGCTTTTCTGCGGAAAGGTGACCGTTATAATATATATATATATGTATATAAATGATAAATCATGTTTCCAATTTTTTTTTGTTCATTTGCATAGTATAATTATTCGTACTAAGCATCCTCCGACATAATTATATGCATGTTCAATACAATTTCACACCAAATATTAATTGTTTATATTCATATGATGAATTAGGAAGAATTAACGAATAAGGATATCAGAATTACAAAAAAGTCATTTGAATTGTTGTTCAGCTTTTTGTTTTTTACAATAATATCACCAATGGAACTAACTATAGGCCTTGCATATGATATTTTCCCTTTAAAACATGAATGAGATTTCGTGCATGAGTGTATATATGTATATATAATCACAGAAATGCACCATATATATGTACATAGTCACGCGTTACAGAAATGCACAAATAACGTACGATATATGTAAAGATATATCTTTGTTCTCAATATAATAAACGAAATTAAAATCATTAAAACCTAATAATATATGATGCAAAATGAATAATTGAATTAGTTTACATGAATCATGTAAATTCACCCCTACTGATTAGAAATGAGAATTTTTTTTTACTCAAAAATTTTCACTGTGAAAGACAGTAATTCATAATCCATATATTTGAATAATTATTTAAAAATAAAACAATCATATATAGCAAGCAAAAATTGATTATTTTCATTGTATTACATGTATAATGCATTATTATATTCACCATTTACAGCATATACTGTCAATAATGGACTATTATCAGTATTTTATTTAACATATACTGCTCACCCAATTGACGTACTACAATAGTTGTTAATGTTTTCTTACTTTTTCAGATAAATTTTCAACATGATAATAGTCCGCTTGCTAATTTTGGATTAAATAAAAGAAATGATAAATGAATATGTAAAAAATTAATATTTTCTGGAAAAAAAAATTATCAAACGAAAAATAATATGTAACAATTGTTTTTGGTTGCTGGAAATGATAATTTACATTTCTCATTTCTAATCAGTAGGGGTGAATTTACATGATTCATGTAAACTAATTCAATTATTCATTTTGCATCATATATTATTAGGTTTTAATGATTTTAATTTCGTTTATTATATTGAGAACAAATATATATCTTTACATATATCGTACGTTATTTGTGCATTTCTGTAACGCGTGACTATGTACATATATATGGTGCATTTCTGTGATTATATATACATATATACACCCATGCACGAAATCTCATTCATGTTTTAAAGGGAAAATATCATGGGCAAGGCCTATAGTTAGTTTCATTGGTGATATTATTGTAAAAAACAAAAAGCTGAACAACAATTCAAATGACTTTTTTGTAATTCTGATATCCTTATTCGTTAATTCTAGCAGGTTTGGCGGAAGGTAGGGTTTTAACTCGTTGATATGGCATTTCTCGATTAAATTACCGTCGTCGTCAGTAAGTTGGTATATTACGGGAGAGATTATTCGTGTGATAGTGAATGGACCAATAAATCGTGGGCCTAGCTTTGCCATGTGGTTATGCGCGGCTTGAGACAGCTTCCGATTTTTCTTCATTACTCTATCACCTATCTTAAACCGGATATCTCGCCTTCCCCGATTAAAGTATCTCGATTGTTTAATCTGAGCAGTACCGAGATGCTTTTGTACTAAATCTTGTAATAATCTTAACCTGAGCATTCTTTCTTTCCACGCTAACGGGTCACTAGGTTCAATTACTTCCGGATTCTCCACCTCATCTCGCATACTGACGATTGGTTTGGGATTTCTACCCATATTCAAGAAGGCTGGGGATACTCCTGTGGTTGATTGGACTGCTGTGTTGATGGCGAAGGTCAATTCGTTCAAATGCTTGTCCCAATCGCGATGGCTATCTTGAATATAGATACCTAACATGGGCCGGAGGGTTCTATTTACTCTTTCAACCAGATTGGACTAGGGATGGTATGGGGGAGATGTTATGTGTTTTATGCCGGATTCTTTCAAGCGGTCTACTAAGTTTTTTCCCACGAATTCCGTTCCGTGGTCCGTCAGGAAGAATTGGGGCTTACCCCATCGATTCACGATTAATTCTTCAGTAGCTTTCCATATTGACCGCGCATCTGCTTTGGTTAGAGCCTTCATTTCAACGTATTTTGTCAAGTAGTCTTGGAAAACTAATAAGTATTTCTTTTGAGCTTTACTGGGGGGAAACGGCCCCATTATGTCGGCTGCTACGATTGACCACGGGCCTTCTACTGTGCGTTCCCTCATCAATTCCATTGGACCACGCTGACTTAGCTTAAATCGTTGACACTCTGGACATTGTCTCACGAAAGTAACCACATCTTGATAAAACCCTGGCCAATAAAATTCTTGGGCGACTCTATGATACGTTTTATCAACAGCATAATGACCGGATTGGGGTGGACAATGAGCATCTTCCATCACTTTTTTTCTAGCTTCAACGGGCAATACTAATTTCCACTGATTTAAATCGGGAAGGTTAGGATCTATTTGCATATTGGGACTACTGTGATAAAGTTGGTCATCTTCTATCTTCCAATCGGGGTATTTATCCGGATATTCATGCACTTCATATTTTCTTTTTCTATACCACGTATCGTCAGTGGTAGTCATGACTTCCAAAGCGTCCAATCTCTCCTCCGTTACGCGTGAAAGTGCATCTGGAACCACGTGGAGTGAGCCTTTCCTATGAACCACTGTGATATCGTGGGCTTGCAACGCCATTGAACATCTTGCCAACCTACCGGAGGGGTTCTTTAAATTTTTCAGCCATCTTAGGCTACTATGATCAGTAATTACCTGGAATTTGCTTCCTTCTATGTATGGGCGGAACTTCTCCACGGCCCATAGCACGGCCAGACATTCTTTCTCTGTTACAGTATAATTAATCTCTGCCGGTGTCAACACGCGGCTAGCGTAACATATTGGGTGTTCACTACCGATACTCAATGTTTTATTCTCGGCATCCGAGCCGAATTCGCCTGCTTGGGTTGAAACAGCACCCAGTGCCCAATCACTGGCGTCTGTTTGAAGTGTAAAGGGCTTGGTGAAATCCGGACGTGCTAAAACGGGGGCTTTCGTAAGAGACTTTTTTATCTTTTCAAATGCTGCTTGTTGATCTGGACCCCATTCCCATTTTACTCCTTTCTTCACGAGCTTTAATAGTGGAATTTTGTCCTCAGACAATGATGGCAAAAATCTAGCGTACCATCCGGCAGCACCTAAAAATCTTTGAATCCTTTTAACATCCGTAGGGGCGGGATATTTCAAAATGGGGGCGATTCTATCTCTATCTGGCGACAAACCGTTTTGGTCAATTTTATAACCGAGAAAAGTAACTCTATCGCATAAAAATTCACTTTTCTCTGCGTTTATCGTAAGATTGGCTTCAGTCAATTTTTCTATCACGCGATTTACCCACGTTACATGTTCGTCCAATGTACGCGTAAAAATTATGGAGTCATCAACGTATTTTCGCACATATGGGGACCAATCCGGAAGGATAATCTTATCAGTAAGCCTTTGGAATGAAGCCGGACCGTTTCTTAAACCGAATGCCATGCGTCCAAACTGATAAAGTCCCTTTCCTGGGACTGCGAAAGCGGTAATTTCCCGACAATTTTCCTCTAATTCAATGTGGAAAAAGGCGTTTGACAAATCCAATTTTGATATATAAACAGCTCCTTGTAATTGGTCCAATAGTTCGTCGAGATTCTGCATAGGTACGGAATCGTGCTTTGTGACTTCATGAACTTTCCTAAAGTCAATACAAAACCTATATTTTCCGTTTGGTTTCTTATGCAGAACCGGCCAACTGCACCATGGGCTCTGTGATGGCTCTATGATACCCTCCGCAAGCATTTTATCCACTTTTTCTTGGGCTATCTTCAAAATATGGGGGGGGGGCGTATCTGCGTGTACCTTGCCGGATGGGTGGATGTCCTTGTACATCAATATTATGTTTCAAATAAGGGGTGATCCGGAGAACTTTGGGCTCCGGAGGGATTA
Organism: Microctonus brassicae; assembly: GCA_918226075.1. NCBI lineage: Eukaryota > Metazoa > Arthropoda > Insecta > Hymenoptera > Braconidae > Microctonus > Microctonus brassicae. The sequence goes on from OW445482.1 coordinate 14,307,012, forward strand.
ATTTAGCGAAAGTTGCTCGCAGGCGATCAGCTGCTTCAGGGGCAATGTGTACAATACGGGGTGATTCTATTTCCTGGGGGATTATATCAGAACTATTTTCTGCTAACATTAAATTCTCTTCAATCCGGAGGGGTCGAGCGTAAACTATGTTTAATTGTGGCTCAATTTTCACTCTACCACCTTTCCATGTACAGCTATTTCCTTTGAATTCTACGCCCATATCAGCGATGAAATCCATCCCCAATACGACGTCATACGACAATGCGCTGCAAACGTGGACCGGTAGTGTACAATCTTCCATATGAGCCTCTAATTTGAGTACCACGCATCCGAGTAATTCAACTTCTGACCCATCAGCTACTTTCATTTTACCTCCGGCATTAATTACGTGTTCTTTCACTAATTCACCAAATAATGGTCCCACGAAGGTTCGAGTAGCACCGGTATCAATTAAAGCTCTAAATTTTTCGTTTCCCAGCTTTACTGACGTGAATTTTCTATTTTCCCCATAATCTTTTCCGAGTAATTTTAAAAACTGAGGGGTAGAAATAATCTCGGTGTCATTTTGTGGTTCTATCTCGTACGCAGCGCCCACATAATTTGTTTTAACATCTATTGGTTCTCTTTTTACCGGAATATTTAAATCGTCTGTACTCGTACTTGTCTCTTGAGTAACTTTGATTACAGCCGCTCTATTCTCTCTATTTGAAATTGGGGGATCAGTCGCGGCTTTTACTGTCCCCGAGACCAGTTTCCCTGGTTATAATTGTTCGTGGGGGGTTTATTGAAGTTTCCATTATCGTTGGAGTTGGGTGAGAAATTTTGATTTGGGTGATAGTTTAGTTGTGGGTTGTGATTGGGGTTATAATTTGATTGAGGGTTATAGTTGGGGTTATAATTTGGATTCGGATTGTAATTATTATTTGGATTAACGGTATAATTTGGGTCAAAGTTGTAATTAGACTTAATGTTGGAAGTGGGATTGGGATTGTAATTTAAATTGGGATTATAATTGGGAATTGGGCTATAATTTATTTGGGAATTGAAGTTAGGATTACGATTATAATTTGATTGTGGATTCTGCTGTTTTTCGGTAATGGACATGCTCGACTAAAATGTCCCGGCTGTTTACAATTATAGCAGATACTTGTATTTCCTGATGGAATGACCGGAGGGTTTGCTGGAGGGAGAGTGGTCTCTGTTTGTGTTGCTAGCGTCTTAACCTGTTTAGGCTTTTTCGGTATATTTTTATCCGGTATTGTACTACTTCTTTCCTGGATCGTGTCCGTGACGTTCAATTCAATGTTCCCTTCTACGGCTGATAAACCCAAGGCTTTTCTACCACTCGATCGGGACCACGCGGTTTTGGGTACAGTAACTTTCTCCGGAGGGGGCGGCAGAAGGTATTGGGACATATATTGTGTTCGTAGCTCTATCTCTTGACCTTGTTTTACGAATTCTCTGTAGTTATTAATCTTACTTCTATCGATTAATGGCATTATCCTAGGGTGAAGATTTTTGAACGCTACTTCCATTTGTTCCCTAATTGGAATATCTTGGTCCAACCGAAGGGAAAGAGCCTGAATATTAGTCAGATATTCTGACAATGGTTCTCCCTGTCCTTGTGTACCCGTTCTAATTTCTTCCCATAACGCTGTTTTATTATCTGTATACGAAAATCTTTCGCGGAATTGCTCGATAAAGTCGCCATATCCTTCCATTTCACTCTTTTCGGCTCTAAACCAATCTAACGCGGGTGTATCCAAGGTGACCGGAATGATTTGAAAGACTTCCTCCTCCGAAAGTCCATACTGTTGAATGACCTCGTACAATAGTCTCAAATATTCTTCCCCATCCTTGTTAGACCTCCCTGAGAATTTGATCTTGTGTTCCATTATTTTACTGCTAATCCTAAGTATTATTTCCGAACTTCTATTTCTACCCGGAATATTGAATGGATTTAATTTTAAAGTTGACATATTCGGCTGAGGGTGAACATCAAAAGTTAGATTTCTAAACCATGCGGGGTATTCTTCTGAAGCCGGAGGGTGTATTGGGATTGACTCAACGTTGGGCGGTCTCATTGGATCGTTTCTCGTCCTTCGACTCGTTGAATCCATCAATGGGGAACTAGTAGCTCTTCGAAGATTACCCTGGGTCATCGGACTAGATGAGAGTTGATGACCATCTGCAAAAGTTACCGTAGGTGTTCGGTTTCTGTGTGGATTAGGTATACTATCGAATAGAGGGAGTTGATCGTTATTTCCGGATAAATTGGGTACGTAATGAGCTCCGGATTCATCTTCGTCTTGGGCAAATGAAATGGGGTCTCTAAATCGTCCTATTGACTGACCAGTTGATAACAATCGTTCATTCACGGATCTATTTCGTATCTCCAGTTCTCTGTTATTATGTTCGACAAGTACATTGTGTCCCCGTCCTTTATTTTGTTCCAAACTGATATTTGGGTACATTTCCACTGAATTTCTACTAATATCTAACATTCCTGATCGTACTTTTTCTATCACTTCGTCGAAAGACGGTTCCACTTGCCATCCCGTTACCGTACGTGATACTCCAACCCTCTCGTCTACCTCCGGATCCCATTCGGCTACTTGTTCTCCCACCGATTTACGCAATTTCGCTCTAATTAATCTGTCCGTTAAAACATCATTTGATCCTTTACAACTGAGACCAAATACATCTAAAGTTGTCAATAATTCTAAAGGATTTAAATCACGAGCCAGGGCGGAAACTCTTCTCCTCATCATTTCTACTTCATCGATAGGGGTCGTACCGGAAGCAGTCTCCATCTCAACCGGAGGGGGAATAACCGGATTATTGGTCTGACTGTCCATATTAGTTTCTGGTTGAGTATTTTTACTCGTCTTATTTTTACTCATCTTACGGTAAAACCCGAATAATATGTTAACCAAGTCTCAATTAATCAATTCCGTCTATAAAAATTACTAGTAAATTTTATTTTTCAATTTTCGACTCAAATATTACTAGAAAGTTATTCTCTATTAAATAAATTCTCGATCAAACAACTATGAAAATAATATTAAATTTTTCTTCCAATAATATTGCCAAATTTCAAGTTTTTCATTCAATAATTATTTTTTACGATATTAATTTTTTAATAATTAACTTTCGGTGGAATCAAATTGTACAAAAAAAACTACTTTGATTCTTTTCTAATTATCAGCGATATTTTCCTCGAGAAAATTATTTTTCTTTTTTTTTTTTTTTTTTCTTAGATGACTTCTCAATATAGTCAAAAAAATGATTTTAATTCTTTTGACATTCCCATCAATCCAAAATTTTCAATCTTTATTTCGATGATATTAGTGATAACTTTTAATTTTATTTATCCGAAAGGGAGGAGGTTTTTATTTTTCAACCGGATGATGGAATAATTGTTTAAACCGGAGGGTGGAATATTTGTTTAAACCGGAGGGTGCTGAAAATATTAATAATAATAGGAAAGAACAAAAACAATATAAAGCCCAAGAGAAAAGTATAAATGTAGTTGGATAATTCTTTTTAATTTAAATTATTTAATTATTGTAAAAGAAAGATTATTTGTTCAAGTAAATTTATTTTTTATTTAGTTTTATTTTTTGTTTTCTCTTTTATTTTAATTTTATTTAATTCACTTGTTGATTGAATTTATTGATTAACCGAAAGGAAAAATAATTTGGTCTGTATCGTCCACAGTCGTTCAGTAAAAAGTAAACAAATCAATACATGAAAGGAATAATAAACAATAGTTGCACTTTAGGCAGCAACAATAAGTAAAATTCAGAATCAAATCAATAATAAACTAATATAACCGATCCACAGCGCGCAGCGGTCAATTCTGATAGTATTTTGAATTATTCTTTTTCTTTTTTTTTTTCTTTGTTTATTATTATTATTATTGTCTTATTTTATTATTTTGTAAAATACTATTTCTTTTATTATTTTACAAAACAATATTTCTTGTATTATTTTTATTTTATTATTTTACAAAATATTATTTCTTGTATTATTTTTATTTTATTATTTTACAAAACAGAATAATATTTCTTTTTTTATATTATTTATTTTATCGCTCGCATGTATCTATTCATAATATTTTATTTTATATTATTTACGAAAATCTACTATTATTGTATCGTATCGCCTCCCGTCCCCACAAGGGATGCCATTTGTGAGATGTGCCCTGCCGACTCGTCCAAAACAGGGGCGCACTCAGAAATTTACCTTGATTCCGTAAGTAGATTTGTCCTCGTGAAAGGGATGCCACCCCGATGACCTGCAATGGTCTAAGATTTCGTGGGAATCTAAAAATAATGAATAAACAGACTCGCGTATTTAAATATCGTGGTAAATTATAATATTATTTATTATTAGACAAAAATATAATTGAAAAGAAATGAATACGCCTTCAATGGCAAATAATAAAGAAATGTTTAAATTATAATTATACTTAGGTCGCAGGAATGACGGGTCTACAACGATACGATACGCTATATTAATTGCTGATCAGATAACTCTTATTATTTCTTACTTAAATCTGACCGGCTACTCTTTATATGATACTTTAATATCGCGGTGCGCTGTGGATTTGTTCGGTTGAGCGGTAACAATGGCGATTCGACACGTGTCAATCCAACACAATAATCGATCGTTTACGTATCGAATCAATGAATACTTAGACTACTCACGCCGCAATCCTTCTGCTCTCGTCTCTTACTATGATGACGACAATATACGCCAAAAATCTTAGACGAATCTCAACACACGCTAAACTGCACGTAATTACTTTTTTATTCACGCGTTACAATATTTTTTCGCACTAATTTGTACTTTTATTCGCTATAATATCATTCACTCTATGCACACACAACCTTCACCCTCGAGGTCCGCCGTGGAAGTGTTCATCAATGGCCGCTTCCGTCGTCTCGTTCGCTCAACCATGTCCACGTTACTCAAATATTACTAAATAAGTCAAGTTAATTACTACTTTGTTACGTAATTAATTGATTGGTTCTAATTCAAATGCCGAATTTTCTTATTGGTTGAATTAATTGTGATTCAACTTTAGCGCCGGATTTTCAATGATGGTGGCTTCATTGCTGGCCCAATATTGGGGCGCCATCTCTCTCATATTCCTCATACCAATGTGCCTGTAAATGTGGATACGATGGTTAAACGCTTGCCACGTAATATAAATGATGAACATGATATTATTATACATATAAAAAAACGGAAAATTCACAAATCAAGTTACATTCAAGGCTTAGTTAATAAAAGGACAGTCCGAGCATGGTTAAACTACCTTAAGGATACCCCACTTTATCAGGATATCGAAATTGATGAATCATTTTTGAATGCGCCTGAAACCGATGAAGAAATACCAAATGACGAAATAAGTGAAGAGATTACAATTGAAGATAGTCTTATTGCTCAGCAACAAACGCTGTTATGGGACGAAGATAAATATTTACAACTTGCACCTGGAGAAAATCAACTTCCAAAAAGTCTGTTATTTGATCAATACGCAGAGGAATTATCATTTTCAGGTATATATCTAGGTCACATGAGAGAATACCGAGATGGACTAGTAATTACACCTTTTCAAATGGCAACTAGTGAAATAAGACGAACAGATCGACGAGGGGTTACTCCTCGTCATTTGCTGTACATGGCTGCGAAAAATATGAGACTTCGTGTTGCTTCATCTTTAACTATCGCCTTCAAATTTATAGGCAGTGATACAAGAGTGACGAAACAACAAATTCAATCAGAACAATATATCAACAATTGCCTTGAGACTAATCTAGCCTTCTTGAAATCGATACCCAATTCTGTATATTATTGGTCACAGCGCAAAAAAGATCTTTTTGCTATGATTCGGCAATTAGATAAACCCACACTTTTCCTCACAATGAGCGCAAACGAAATCGGATGGATCCCACTATTGCAACTGCTTCAGAGAATGAAGAATGGAAAAATTGTCTCTAGAGATGAAGCTATTGAATTACATTGGTTACAAAAAAGTACACTCATCAACGAGGACGCTGTCACATGTGCTATATATTCCGATATATTGGGGAACACGTTAATGGCTCTTTTACAAAACAGAGAGTCTTGTCCATTTGGAAAATATAAAATGAAAGACTTTTTTAAACGAATCGAATTTCAACATTGCGGAAGTCCTCACGCCCATATTTTACTATGGTTGGAAAATGCACCGAACAATTTATTGGCCGAAGACAAAGAATACGCGATTCCTATGATCGATACTTTAATTGCAGTATCCACATCAGAAGCATCGAATAATATAAAATTACAAACTCATAAACACACATTTACGTGTTATAAAAAGGTGAGAGGTAACCAACCTCAAAAATATCGATTTGAAGCACCTTTTTTGCCTTCTAGATCGACTCAAATACTTGTTCTGATGAATAAAGAAAAGCCGAATATCGCCAATTACGTCGAACATTACAAAAAAATTAAATTTCAATATGAAATCACTGATTATAATAATATTGATGACTTCTATCAAGGCAAAAACATAAATTCAGATGAACATTATTATAAAAAACAAATGATCTGTACGAGAAATACACACGACGGAAGTGAAACTTATAGTATTCCTCTCTCTCTTTTCATTTCATTCTCTCTTTTTTTCTCTCTGAGGTTAGTTTGAAGATTATATGTTAAATAATTCAACGACGAAGCACAGATTTTTTCTTTCTAATATTTTGTTACACATGAATGAATTTCGATTTATGTACAGTTCCAAAAATTTTCAATTTATTTAGAATTATCCAATACTGTTTACAATTATTCAATTTATTTACAATTATTCAATATCACATAAACAACAATATTATAATTAAAATTTACAATTACAATTCAGCAATCATGTGACATTTTCATTGTCAATTTCACGAATATTATTTCCTAATGTCGTGATAATTGGGTGATGGTAACTAAAGTGCGAGATATATACATTAGCACTCAAATTCTTAATGAATCGTGCAAAAACTGCATCAATTGTTGTCCCGTGTCTAGTCGTACTAATGTTCCTATCATTAACAATATCCGTATTTGCATGAATGGTATACTAACCAAGCAGCTGATGCTTGGTGTGGCGTCGTTGGCTACGGTCTAAGAGAGAGAAAAAGAGAGAAGAGAGAGAGAGAGAGCATCCGTGGCGCCTGCGCACTAGCAATATTTCCCTTTCCACGCGGAAAATACAGAGGCTACGGCTATACACTTACTAGAGTGTGAGAAAAATATTGCTAGTGCGCAGGCGCCATGGATACTCCCACCACATCGCATCGCTATGACGTTTTTTCGTGACGGTCTTGAGACTTGAGTCGGTTTTACTCCGGTCATCGGAAATCCATGACGCGGGTTAAGAAGTTTCACTTCAATAATTTCGGCCGGAATCAATCGACCACGTATTTTTTTAAAACGAGAACCATCAGAAAAATGGCATAATCCATTCAATCCATTTATATTCAATATTTTGAAATCGAATATGAATTTGCAGTTTATATTAGACGAATATTCTTGTGCGATGTATGTAGTGGACTACGTTAATAAATCGAATCGTGGGATCAGTAATTTACAAAAAGAAATCATTGATATAACCGAAAAATATCCGGATTTTGGAGTGGTTGAAATCACTAGGAAAATGAGTGTCGATTTATTGAATTCAGTGGAAATTTCAAGCCAAGAAGCAGCTTGGTGGTTGCTCCGTAAACCGATATCACGAGCATCTAAATCAATAATATTCATCCCAACATCATGGCCTACAGATCGGCAAAGGTTAAAAAAAACACGTAAGGAATTGGCAGAGCTAAATGACGAGTGTACTGATATTTGGAAGGATAATATTATCGAGAAATATGAGCAACGACCCGAAGAATTAAATAATCTCACTCCTGCTTTATTTTGTGCGCGATACAAATGTAACACTAACAATGAATACAAGAAATTATCTATTCAACATATTATAAGATACATAAATTATAATATGACAACTCAATTCGAAGAATATAGGAGAGAAATGGTTTTGTTGCACATTCCTTTCCGCAACGAAGAGATAGAATTTCTTTCTGAGTCGAAATTTCTTCAAATTTATGCTGACTATGAGAATGTCATCTCAGAACGTCGCAAAGAATTCGAGTCCAACATCAACATCGAAGAAACCATGAAATTATGTGAACAATTGTATCGTGAAGAAGAAAATCTGATGCAACAAAACAATCAAAATGTTCTAGAAGCGGTCCCGGAGCCATCACCGTTTAATAAACAAATGACATGTATGCAGATCCCGATTCAAACATCAACGATGACCTTCGCTCAGCAACTTTGAGCAGACTACAAGCGATTGCGAAGCGAAGAGAAAATATAATGCCAAATGAAAAATTTTGTAAACTCATGAGATTGACCAATATTGACCAACGATCGATTCTACTACAAGTTATTCATCATTCAACATCAGAACAACTTCAGCCATTGTTGTTATTCCTGACAGGCCCAGCTGGATGTGGAAAAACTTTTGTAATTCGTCTTATCATGGAAATTTACAATAAATATGCAACCACCAATGCACATTGCAACGCATACCTCACCTGTGCATCAACTGGAAAAGCTGCAGTAGCAATCGACTACTGCAGCTCGACTACTACAATTCAGATCGCTATTTCAACACAAAAACGACAATGTACAAGTTACTCGAGTATGGTTAATATTCCCAAATTCTAAAAAAACTGGGATAAAGGCTCGTATGATATCACGTTCATTCACTATAGCGAACAGCATCAATCCTCTCGCCGTTCCGATTCGTCGACGAAACGCTATCATTTATCTTAATAGACAAAGAAGTATATCAGCCAAAAGAAATCATTTTCCAATTAGCACCAGCTTGTGCATTGACGATTCATAAATCGCAAGGTGGCACTTTCAATGAAGTTGTTTATTATTATGAAAAAATGCAATCTCAACTGTTAGTTTATGTCGCAATGTCGAGAGAGCCGTTTCTATTGATGGTTTATATATAATTTCTGTTAACAAACATAAAAAATTTTATCCTGCAAAATGTAGTAACAACCACTCGTGCGACGTTTTGCGATATGAAATGACAAAATTACATGAAAATCGAATTGTCACTTTGGATAAACAATTATTTGATTATATTAGCTTGAGAAAAGGTTTATCAATCATATCATTCAATTGCCAGAGTCTTCATGCCCACGCGAATGATTTTATGGATAGAGTTTTTGAAAACATAAATACTTTAATGTTATCAGAAACGTTCATGAATGATAATGAACCTCCGGTATCGATACCTCATTTCGATTTCATTTCATGATTTCAACGCAGTGAGTTAAGAAATTCTGGTGTTGCCATTTATCGCAATGGAAATGACAATCATTGTTTTATCACTCCACATTCAGGAATTAAGGCTCCTTACTCCAGTAGTGCTGATGAGACGATATCAACGTTATCAAGAATTGGAGACTTTTGTGCAGTAGAGTGTACAATTAACACCAGATGTAATAATAGTCCTAAAATAATTTTAATATCTATTTATATATCACCAAATGCTCCAATGATAGATATCAAATTATTTATCGGCAAATCATTAATGCCGTTAACAACTGCAGATTCACATGCTCTGGCAAATTATATTGGAGATTCTCTAGATTATAGCGAACTGCCGGTCATTCTCGCGGGACATTTCAATGTTAACTTTTCGTTGCCAGAAGCAGAACCATTAATAAAATTCCTCAACGAACAATTTTCATTGGAAATGATAAATGGTAGAAATGATCCAACAACTAAAGGGGGTACTACTATTGATGCAGTTTTTGCAAGGAATATACCTAAAATCGATATTAAACATTATATATCTTATTTTAGTTATCATAATCCAATCATTGATATAATTGATATGAATGATCTGTCCCTCGAAAATAATAATCCAATTTAATGAATGATTGTGAAAAATGACTATATATAATAAAGTTTGCATGAAAATGTATTACTGTAAAAAAAATAATTAAAAATATAAAATCATTTAAAATATATAATCTTTGTTTTTATATTTTATTATGTGAAGTTCCACTTCATCTGCGCGTAGGGACTTCACGCATCATTTGTTTATTTGTTTATTTTTTGTTTCCCCTAGTTTTTCCCATGCCGATATTATGCATCGACACGGGTTCGCTAGAGGATATTTTCTGTACGGTGTGATCGTCACAATCTCAAAAACATGTACCACACAGCATTGCATATTATGTTCACTGTTCACATAATGAATCATTATCAAAGTTTGAATTAAAAAGAGATCCTGATTGCATCAAATGGTTCACTAATGAATTGCATGAATTAGCAATAAAAGTGAATAATATTTTCGGGAATAAAAAACCTATGAAAGCACTGACAACTCAGCAGGAGCATGAGTATGATAAGGCGAGATTGTGTCACATATGTGAAAATTTATTTAATGAAATGGATAAAAAACATCGTGATCACTGTCATCTAACTGGAGAGTATCGTGGTGCAGCACATGAAAGTTGTAATATGCAATATCAACTTCCACATTACATCCCCGTTGTATTCCCCAATTTATCTGGTAATGATTCACACTTTATAATCAAATCAATAGCCAAAGATTTTGAAGGGGAAACATTTTTGCTACCAATTAACAAGGAAAAATATATTTCATTTAGTAAAAAAGTGAAAGATACAAAAATAACATTAAAATTCATCGACTCGTACAGATTTAGGGCAAGCAGCATTGATAAATTATCATCAAATATAAATGATGTTGATAAAGTGATAACTCGCAAGTATTACAAATCTGATGATCAATATAAATTAGTGACGAGAAAAGGTATTTTACCATACGAATACATTGACAGTTGGTTAAAACTTGATGAGAAAGAATTGCCTACAAAAGATAAATTCTTTTCAAAATTGAATAATTGTGGAATAACAGATGAGAATTATGAACATGCGGAAACGATTTGGAATAAATTCAAGATCAAAACATTGGGAGAGTATTCAGATCTTTACCTCAAGACGGATGTATTACTTTTAGCGGACATTCTCGAAAATTTTAGACGTAGTTGCTACTCAACATATAATTTAGGTGCATTACATTATTATACAGCGCCAGGTTTAGCTTTCGATGCGATGCTTAAATACACTAGTATAAAATTGGAACTCTTGATAGACCCTGAAATGTTATTATTTATTGAAAAAGGAATAAAAGGTGGTGCATCTCGATGTTCAAATCGTTATGCTAAAGCGAACAACAAGTATATGGGTGATCAATTCAACCCAAATGAAGAAGAATCATATCTAATGTATTTTGACGTCAACAATCTTTATGGTGCAGCTATGAGTGATTATTTACCATCTGGTGGATTTGAATGGATTGAAAATGTATTCTATGAAAACGACATAATCAACATTTCAAACGATTCATCATTCGGGTATATATTTGAAGTTGATATGATGTATCCGGAAGAGCTTCATGATATGCATCGTGATTTACCATTGTGCCCTCAGCACTTCATACCACCAACAGGAAAACATTCAAAACTGATGACAACTCTTCTACCCAAAGAAAAGTATGTACTCCATTATAGAAATTTAAAACAATGCTTGAGTTTGGGTATGAAGATTAATAAAATTCGTCGAATTCTCAAGTTTGAACAATCACGTTGGTTGAAACCATATATTGATTTGAACACCGATTTAAGAAAAGAAGCAAAGAATGAATTCCAGAAAGGATTCTTCAAATTGATGATCAACTCAGTGTATGGTAAAACAATGAAGAATGTGAGGAAACATAAAGAGGTTAAATTGGTAACAAAGTGGAATGGAAGGTGTGGTGCACGAGCACTAACAGCAAGACCAAATTTTCATAGCTGCATAATTTTCGACGAAGATATGGTAATTATTGAAAAGAATCGTGTTAAAGTCAAGTCTAATAAACCTATATTTGTTGGATATTCTATTTTAGATATATCAAAAATATTTATTTACGATTTCCATTATGAATATATTGAGAAAATGTTTTCAAAGCAACAATCTAAATTAATGTATACAGATACTGATAGTCTCATCTATCATTTAATCACACCCGATGTGTACAAAATCATGAAACGTGATATTCACAAGTTCGATACGAGTGATTATTCACAAAATAATATTTATGATATGCCATTGATGAATAAGAAAGTATTAGTTTTAATGAAAGATGAGAATAATGGGAAAATAATGACTGAATTTATAGGAGTACGTGCGAAATTATATTCATTTAAAGTATTGAATAATGATCATGATCAGAAAAAGGCAAAAGGTATCAAAGCGTCGACATTGAAAAAGATTACATTCAATGATTATAAACAATGTCTATTTGATCATAATAATTTATTTGTTTACATACTTTACATACTTTTCTTTGGGTAGAAGAGTTGTCATCAGTTTTGAATGTTTTCCTGTTGGTGGTATGAAGTGCTGAGGGCACAATGGTAAATCACGATGCATATCATGAAGCTCTTCCGCATGTTCATAATTCTCATCTGTTATTCCACAATTATTCAATTTTGAAAAGAATTTATCTTTTGTAGGCAATTCTTTCTCATCAAGTTTTAACCAACTGTCAATGTATTCGTATGGTAAAATACCTTTTCTCGTCACTAATTTATATTGATCATCAGATTTGTAATACTCGCGAGTTATCACTTTATCAACATCATTTATATTTGATGATAATTTATCAATGCTGCTTGCCATAAATCTGTACGAGTCGATGAATCTTAATGTTATTTTTGTATCTTTCACTTTTTTACTAAATGAAATATATTTTTCCTTGTTAATTGGTAGCAAAAATGTTTCCCCTTCAAAATCTTTGGCTATTGATTTGATTATAAAGTGTGAATCATAACCAGATAAATTGGGGAATACAACGGGGATGTAATGTGGAAGTTGATATTGCATATTACAACTTTCATGTGCTGCACCACGATACTCTCCAGTTAGATGACAGTGATCACAATGTTTTTTATCCATTTCATTAAATAAATTTTCACATATGTGACACAATCTCGCCTTATCATACTCATGCTCCTGCTGAGTTGTCAGTGCTTTCATAGGTTTTTCATTCCCGAAAATATTATTCACTTTTATTGCTAATTCATGCAATTCATTAGTGAACCATTTGATGCAATCAGGATCTCTTTTTAATTCAAACTTTGATAATGATTCATCATATGAACAGTGAACATAATATGCAATGCTGTGTGGTACATGTTTCTTAGATCCATCTGGGTTTGATTCTAAAATACACTCAAGATCAGCATAAACAGCAAATGGTACAGATTCTTTATATTTATAATTATTGAAGAATAAAAAATTTTCATTTTCCTTTGGCAAAATTACTCGAAGTATCTTGTTGATGTTCTGACAATCCATTTTGTGATTTTCATAAGCATTGAGTGATTTAAAATGACATAAACATCTATCACAAATGTGGGTGCATCTTCTTTTACTTATTTGTCTTGACACTAATAGCGAAAGGTTTCGTATCCATGCAAAATGATTAATTTTCTTGGAATCCACACAATTCCTTTTGATATTACTATCTGTTGAGGATAATTGAACTCAATGAGCACAGATGTCACTCATAGAGAAAAGGAATGTTACGAATAGACTAGAAGGTTCTAGAGACACTATTCGTGTTTATATGAATGTGTAAGGTCAGGTGACTTCACAGTTTACTATATATCAGTTGGTCAATAGATATCTCTATAATGAGCATTGTACTTGTAATTTAAAAATAAAATTAACGTTCTACGTATATATTCAAATATTAATCCGTATCTCATGTATTTGCTTCCTGAAATAATCCTAATAGGTTATGGGCCCAGGACCCAAGAATACTAATTGATACTGGATTATAAAAATATATAAAGTGAAAAATCACTAATAAAGTGAATAGGTTAAACACGTGCAAAATGAGTTTAAACTTGGCGAGAGTAGAAGCCTTAAATAAAGGCAATTATGACACGTGGCGAATGCAAGTGGAAGCTCTTCTAATTAAAGATGATTTGTGGCAATATGTTTCTGGAGAAATAACAAAACCGGAAATTAGAGAAGATCATGTAACATCAATTAATGCACACAATAGATGGATAATTCAAGACAGAAAAGCGAAATCAGATTTAATACTGAGTATTTCACCAAGTGAATTGAAACAATTGAAGAACTGTGAAACGGCACACGAAACCTGGATAAAGCTAGAAAACATTTATGCGTCGAAAGGACCGGCAAGAAAGGCTACGTTGCTCAAACAATTAACGTTACAAAAAATGCAAGAAGAAGATGATGTGAGAAATCATATTAACAAATTTTTTGATGCTGTCGACAAATTGGGAGAAATGAATGTTGATATAAATGCGGATTTATTATCAATAATGCTACTGTACAGTCTACCGAGCAGTTATGAAAACTTCAGATGTGCTATAGAATCGCGTGATAAATTACCAGATGCTGAAGCGTTAAAAATAAAAATATTGGAGGAAAGTGATGCAAGAAAACAAAATGAAAGAATAACTGAAAATTCAAATGCGATGTGGATAGCAGAGAGAAACAACAATGGTGAAAAATATACAAATAAAACTGAAAGCAAAGGAGGAAACCGAAGCTCAAATAATTTTTCAGGTAAATTGAATAAAAATAAAACAAATAGTAATATAATATGTTTTAGGTGCAACAAAAGAGGACATATAGCTTCAAAATGCTACTCAAAATTGCCCAAAGAAAATGAAAAAGAAGCTAAATTAATTGGGGAAACATTTTTCACGGCAGTAGCCAATATAAAAGTAGAAACACAAGATAATAAGTGGTGTCTGGATAGTGGCTGCACAGCACACTTATGCAAAAACAAAAATTCGTTTCAAGAAATGGAAACTTTGAATGGAAGTTTGCATTTGGCAAATAAATACTCAACAGATATAAAGGCAAAAGGGAAAGTTATGGTAAAAATGATGAGCCATAATGATGAGAAAATCGTCAATCTTGAAGATACGTTGTGGGTACCAGACCTAAGAACAAACTTGATGTCAGTTGCAAAAATTGTAGACAAAGGCAATGAAATAATATTTAAGAAAAATGTTGCCATGATAAAAGGATTAGATGGAAAAATTAAAATAATGGCGAACAGAATTGGAAATTTATATTATATTAAACAACCCGATGAGGAGATAGCTCAAACTGTAAAAGAGCAAGAAATAAATTTAAAATTGTGGCATGATCGAATGGGACACCTGAATGAGAAAGACTTAATACAATTACTGAAGAAAATAAATGTTAATGTGAAGATACATGAAAGTAATTTGGATCGTAGAATATGTGCCTTGGGAAAACAAACGTGTCTATCATTCAAATCAACACACGAAAGAGCAAAAACAAAACTTGAAATCATACACAGTGATGTATGTGGACCATTTAGAGAGAGGTCGAAAGGGGGTGCAAAATATTTTTGTTCATTTATTGATGACCACACAAGATACTGTGTAGTATATTTACTGCAAAACAAGAATGAAGTATTTGGAAAATTCAAGGAATATAAACAAATGGTTGAGAATATGTGTGAGAACAAAATAAAATATTTACAAACAGATAATGGGAAGGAATATTGTAACACAGAATTTGATAAATATCTAAGAGATAACGGAATTCAAAGAAGATTGTCAGTTCCGTACACACCACAACAGAATGGTGTTGCTGAAAGAAAAAATAGAACGCTATTGGATATGGCAAGATGTATGCTGTTGAATTCTGAAATGGAAAATAATTTTTGGGGTGAAGCAATTCTAATGGCAAATCATATAAGAAACAGAAGCCCAACGAGTTCATTAAATAAAGAAATACCATATGAGAAATGGTTTGGCAAAAGAGTGAACATTAATTACTTTAGAGTTTTTGGAACAAAAACATATATAGTAGATGAAAGAATAACAAGAGGAAAAATGGATCAGAGATCCAAAGAAGGATACTTAGTAGGATATTCTGAACAATGCAAAGCATATAGAATATATCTTCCACAGATGGAAAAGGTAGTCATATCAAGAGACGTGAAATTCAGTAGTGAAATGAGAAATGAAAAAAAAAATAATAGAGAATATCAAGAAGAAAATAATAATGAATTATTAGACATTACAATAATACCGAGGTTATCAAACATTAACAACACAGATGAAATACAAGAAAATGATGAAGAAGAAAGTATAAACCCTGAAACACGATTACCAGGAAGACCAAAAATAGTACGAACAGGCAAACCAGGAAGGCCAAAGAAAGTTTATAAAACACACAATGAGATGATACCTACAATAAGAGTGAATGATGTAAATGCTGAAGACGATGCACTTGAGAATGTTATTGCAAATAATGCAGAAATAAGCTTACGTCAAGCAATGGAAAGTAATGATAGTGATGAATGGCGTAATGCAATAACATCTGAATTCAAAAGTTTGATAGAAAATAATACATGGGAGGTAGTGACTAAACCAAAGAATGAAAATATAATCAAATGTAGAATGGTATTAGCAAATAAAATGAATAGTAAAGGAGATATGTACAAAAGGAAAGCTAGGCTAGTGGCGAAAGGATTCAGCCAAAAGGAAGGTTATGATTATACATATACATTTGCACCAGTAGCCAGATTTGAATCACTTAGAATCTTGCTGGCTGTATCTGTGCAATACAATTTGATATTACATCAAATAGATGTGGCATCGGCATTTTTAAATGGCAAATTAGATGAAGATATATACATGGAAGTGCCTGAACTATTTGAAGATTCACTAATTCAAATAATAAGAGAAGAAAAGGGTGACATTAAAAACAAAGCTACTCAAATGTTAAACAACATAAGAAATAAATTTAATTGTTGTTGCAAATTGAAAAAGGCATTATATGGATTGAAGCAAGCCAGCAGACAGTGGAATATGGTAATAGATTCCAAATTGAAAATGATGGGACTGAAACAAAATAAAGCAGAACCATGCATCTATTGTATCAATGAGAAAGAATTAATGATTATAGTATTAGTGTATGTCGATGACATTCTAATAGCTGGAAATCAAATAGATAAAATAAACGAAATAAAATTGAAATTGAGTAAAGACTTTGAAATAACTGATATGGGAGAAACAAAATTTTTCTTAGGAGTCGAAATTATGAGAAAAGATAATGAAATAACAATCATACAACGAAGATACATAAGAGATTTGCTCAAAAGATTCAAAATGGAAGATGCTAATGGAATAGATACACCAGGAAATGTGAATGAAAATTTTGAACTGAATAATGAGACATATGAGGCACCATATAGAGAGCTAATAGGTGGATTAATGTACTTAGCAGTGGTCACGAGACCTGATATAATCAATCGAGTGGTACATTTAGCTCAATTCATGACAAACTTTAATAAAGAACATTGGATAGCTGCAAAAAGGATTCTAAGATATGTCAAGAAAACAAGTGATTTTGGTTTAAGTTATAAGAAAGATAACAAAGAACTGAATATTGTTGGATATACTGATGCAGATTGGGGTGGTGACATAATGGATAGAAAGTCATATACAGGATATGTCTTTAATATGTGCAATGGAGCTATAACATGGAAATCTCAAAAGCAGAAAACAGTTGCACTGTCCTCAGCAGAGGCAGAATATATATCTATTGCTGAAGCAGCTAAAGAAGCAATATATATAAAGAATATATTTAATGAGATGAATTTAAAGGCAAATATTAAATTATATAATGATAATCAAAGTGCGAATTTACTCACGAGAGATGCTGTTTATCATGCAAGATCCAAACACATAGATTTGAGGTATCACTTTGTGAGAGATGCAGTTAAAAATGAAGATTTTAAATTGGAATATCTGCCCACCGAGAAAATGATTGCAGATGTTTTCACAAAGTCTTTGTCAAAGTCAAAACATGAGTTTTGTCGTCAAGGTGTGGGATTGAAGGAATTGATCTGTACTCATTGAAGGGGGTGTGTTGAGGATAATTGAACTCAATGAGCACAGATGTCACTCATAGAGAAAAGGAATGTTACGAATAGACTAGAAGGTTCTAGAGACACTATTCGTGTTTATATAAATGTGTAAGGTCAGGTGACTTCACAGTTTACTATATATCAGTTGGTCAATAGATATCTCTATAATGAGCATTGTACTTGTAATTTAAAAATAAAATTAACGTATATATTCAAATATTAATCCGTATCTCATGTATTTGCTTCCTGAAATAATCCTAATACTATCAATCATTAATAGGTGAATTATTGGTTCTTGAACATTTTTGCTTATGTAATATGGAACTATATCACTTTTCTTTTGATTTTCATCTTCAAGACCATATACATTGATTGATAAATTATTCATCAACTCAAATTTTGAGATTTGATCTAATGTCATTGGAAAAGTAAGTCCCTCATATTTCAGATTTGCTTCACTGTAATGGGGATATGAATATGTCATGTTCAGATTTTTATTTGTTCGATTCCTAGCTGCTACAATACACCACAAAAAACAATATTCATCATTATTTTTAATATTCACTACAGCTTTCTTCAATTGAATAAATCTAGATAATTGCACAAATGTGGATATACCACCACTCAATGCTGTATATCCATTGAAATTCACAACTAAGTTAATTATTTCATTCATCGAACAACCAGATTCACGTTCTTCAAATTCAGTAACTTTCAATAATAAAATATCTATTACGTTTTCTTTGTACCACTCATTGATATCAGTTGATCTTAATATAGGCACATTTTGTGTGTTGAAATATTTGATTTCTTCAACGATACTACTATTCTTCATATTTTCATATTTGCATGATAATATGATATTCACTTTTATATTATTAATTTCATGCATTGTTTGTTTCACTTTTGTTATGAATGTGTCTTTTGCATCGTTTAAAAATGATTTTAAATCAATATGTTTAATGTTTGTGATCATACCAGTCTTAATTCTACCATTGAAAACTGATTGTAAATTATTCCACTCTATATTATTTTCACTGAGCTTAATGTTACCCCTAATTATATTATATTTTTTTCTATGTAATTTATTGAACTTAACAATCAATGATTGCAACTGTGAAATATACGTTAACACTTGCACTTTATCACTACGTGTTTTACATTTTTTCAAAATCTTATTAAGCAAATGTAAATTTTTAGCACCGATTCTTCGCCATTTGTTAGCATAAGTAATACTTTCGGTTGTATTATTCAATTTTAAACATGATTCAAAACCATCTTCCAAGTCTTTGAATAACTCATCATATTGTTTTTTCATTTTGAACAAAATTTGAACTTTTCGCGCTGAGATTTTTTTTCAAAGTAATTCATCATTCAACAGAGCATTTTTTTATAATGGAAGGAAAAAGAAGAGTGGGGGAGACGAACAAAGAACTTTCAACGGTTTTGTTTATGCTTAGAAGATGAAATGACCTCTAAATATTGTAGAACAAAGAACTTTCATCCATTTTGTTTACATTTGGAAGATGAAATGACCTCTAAAATGTTTTAGAACTTCTAACCGTTTTTGTTTGAAAGAGTGGGGGAATCAATAATCTGAAAGAATAACATATTCAAACTTTTTTAAACCAATCGGAAAGCAGCATTTTGATGACGTCATCTCTAAACGTGTCCAAACTTATTTCAACCAATCAGAGAGCAGCATTTTGATGACGTCATCTTTGAACGTGTCCAAACTTGTTTCAACCAATCAGAGAGCAGCATTTTTGATATAACCTCTGAAATACTGTAGAACAAAGAACTTCTAACCGTTTCTTTCTTGAAAGAGTGGGGGATCGATGATATAAAAGAATAATAACGTGTTTAAACTTGTTTCAACCAATCAGAGAGCAGCATTTTGATGACGTCATCTCTAAACGTGTTTAAACTTGTTTCAATCAGAGAGCAGCATTTTGATGACGTCATGTCTAAACGTGTTCAAACTTGTTTAAACCAATCAGAAAGTAGCATTTCGATGACGCCATCTCTAAACATGTTCAAGCTTGTTTAAATGAATCATAAGATAGAAAAATATGATCGCTTCCCCCACTCATATTTTTTTTTGATATGAGAGTGGGGAGAAAATTATAAGAAACATGAAAATTTGTCTATTCGCAACATTTAATCTTTGAACAAGATCAATAAAGCATACATCTCAAATTCTTAAAATAATATTTTTTTTTCTGAAATGGACTTCTCTAAATTGAATGATGTTTGTCGAGGAGAAAAATTTTTACCAACAAAGTCATTGGATCAGCTAGAAGTTGAAATAAACTATAAAGTGACTGAAATAAAAACTGTTAAAACTAAATTTGGAGAAAGCATTGTTGTGACATTGAATGAAGAGTTCACTGTTTTTCTACCTTCAAGAATCGTAAAATATTTGTTGAAAGAACGAGACCAATACAACTTGTTAGCAGATGCAGCAACGAATGGAAAAGGATTTAAGTTCAGGGATTAAGGAAAGAAAGATTATTTATTTTTTTTTTTTTTTTCAAATATATGAAATTTATTTGTTCATGGATATATATTCAAATGATCTTATTAACACTATCATCATAAAAATGTAAAATTCAAAGTTAGAATCTGTCGATGAGTTTCCTACTTAAAATTGACTCATAATCATATCATTGAATATAAATCGATTTATGATGTATAGATAGGAGAAATATTTATGTAATCAATATGTAAATAATGAAACGAAATTTGTTGCATACAATATTATTAATTTTATTTTTATTGAACACATTTTTTAATATTTTTTTATTAATTATTATCATTATTGAAGTCTTCTTTTCTATCGATTATGAATTGTTTTGTTTGCTCCGACATTTGGAACACATTCGATGACATGTCTATTATATTATCAATCAAATCCTTGACAATAGTGGAATCTTCAATTTCAGCAGATGAAACACTTGCATTCTCTAAATCTTCTTTTTCAGCTTCATACTCACGTTTTAAATGAAAAATATTCATCATTAAGTGGTTTACACTTTGTGACATTTGTTTGAACATTCCAACCATCATGTTGAGACCATCATGTGTGTATAAGCACTTTGGACAAACTTCTCCCAGATTTCCAATAGTTTCACGTTCACGTAAATGTAATATTTGTAAAACATTATTTTGATAATTTATTATGTCATTTAAGAAATTCAAAATATTCGCTGGAGGTTGATCACCGAAATGTTTGTGAATAATATCAGACCAACGCAATTCATGTGGTGGAAATGTTTGTGATAATATCACTTCTTCAGATGTTAATGGCACAGGTAAATCATCCATCTTGGAATGTTTTGACACTCGAATGTAAAATCTTTTTCACAATTGAATATGAAATGAATGCGCAATAGGAAAAATGTCATACTTTTATAGTAATATCCCTACTCCTAATATTTCATGACACAAAATTACTGCGCAAATAAAATTACGGTTGGAATAACTATTTCTTCATTTATGACAAAAAATTTTACTGCGTAGTTGAAAATGACGGTTAGAATAATGCAATAACAGTCAAAATGATGTTATAACAATCGAAAGTAAAAATCATACTCAAATATCATTGGATAATAGGAAGAATGAATTGAGAGATATTTCCAAAAGTAACGTGATTGGATGATAGTTATAAATAAGTGGGGGAAAAGATGGATAGATACATTGTCATTGGATAACAGTGGTCAAAGAGGTGTGGTTAAATGCATGAATCATATGTTATTTTTATCATCCCCCTTTTTTCAATTGGTTGTACATGAGAATCGGCTATATTGTTTCCCATGTAAAAATTTATATATCATGCTATAGTACATGAGAATCAGCTATATTGTTTACCCATGTAAAAAAATTACATTGGTATTTCACTCTGGTCATGCGACACTGGCGGCATTTCGGCGAACTATTCCTAAGATATGAGAAATTAGGCTCCACCTCTGGATAAAATCCCAGAAGTACATGATAATCAACCATATTATCCCCCATATACAAATATTTATTTGTAGTACTATAGTACATGAGAATCAGCCATGTTCTTTCCCATATACAAATATTCATATATAGTACTATAGTACATGAGAATCAGTCATATTGTTTCCCTCATAAAAATCGATCGATCATGAATTCCATCGATAATACGTAGTACTATAGTACGACAAATTATTTCCGACTGTGGGAAATATAGAACTCTAACTTACCGACTGCCGTAAAATAAGGCGTGCTATTGTACGAAATTTGAAATTAAATCCAGAACATAGCCTATATCACTACTTACATACTTTTCGTTTCATCTTCATCAATTATTCCGAAAAATTGAATTATCGTTCATTTTCATTAATTGAATCCTTGGCATTCGCGTACAATTATTTATTGAGGATTATATTTTGTGACTCCGCTTTCCCGTATATTTTAATTTTCAGATTTTGCGTATCGTCTATTATTGTTATATCGTGTTCATTTTTGTCGGTGATGTATTCAGCGTTCTGAAGACCTGCGACGCCGCCGTAAATGTGTGTCCATTACTGAGGTGACGGGCAATCTAGCTTTTTCGTGTACGATAGGTTTTCGTAAGGAACCTGGCGTTCAACAAATTTTCGGTTAGTTATTTTTCAACTTACCTTTGAGTTTATTCGAGCGAACTCGGGCGGCCAAAAAGTTAATGCTGACGTGATTTTCCCGTGTGTTTGGAAAATACGTCACAACACATACATTCATTTTCGATCATACAAGTTATTCAGTTCATTCACATCACCGTATTATTTTATCAACAATTCAGTTGAAAATTATCAGAAACTTCACCACAATTTTTTCATTCCAACATAGAGGGAAATGATTATTTCATCCCAAAATTTTCTCATGACATAAAAATTCAAAACTGATTCATGAACGTGTAGTGATGGATAGTGCATTATCTTCATTCTGTTCATCATTATTCCGATAATTACATAATTCGATTTGATTTGGTTATTTTCCAGGTGAATGGTCACGTTTTTGAAGGTCGATCTCATCTTAATACATCTTCATTGATTAAGAAACTTCCAACGAAAGTTTTGAAAGTGATACTTCATCGGTGAGTTCTATAGATACGTTATTTCATGAAAAATGTCAGTATTTCAGAAAGTGACGTTTCAGTTTGAAAATTTCGATTTGGCAGTAGTTTTTAGATGACGATGTAATAATTTCCACACAGCAATGGATAGAAACGGTAGCATGCGCCATTGAAACAGTTTTAGAAGGAAGCAAATACTTTGATACCAATTCACATAAACTCAATTTTCTGCACAGTTCATTGAGCTTGTGACTCTAACGACAGCTCATTCGCTTTTCGAGCCAAGCAGCTTGGGATCAGGTAAAGAAATAGCATTCAGTATCCCTTATGAGATGATAGTTTCCGATGACCTAAGTGTAAAATGAATTATCTAGTTATCCAGAGTGATATGGAACTCACAATAATTTTTTGGGATTCCAAAAAAAAACTTCGATTGAATTTTGGTCAGTTTGATGAGATAAATATCCAAATAGGAAAAAACTGTACCGCTCATAATATAATGAATTAATGACTAAGTGTTCTGACGAAATCGTATCAGACAACAAGTGTTTTCGATTGAGAGAAGAATTCGCAAGTGCAACGGGGAGAGTATATAAGTGTGCGTGCGTTCGCGATAGATGTCATGTGAAGTGTTTGGTTCCATGAACTGTTCAGATGGAGTATTCCAAATAGGGAAATGTACTGCCAAAATGTTTGGTACCTTCATTACACTGATTTATCATGTTATGAACAATACTATGAATGAAAACTTCCGGTTTCCTTCTAAATTCTTGACAATGAATTCGATAATGAAACGATATGGTATTATGTAGAGTACGTAATGAAAGTTTCTTCAATTCATTGTTACTGTTGGAGAATATAGTGAATCATTATGAATGATTTTGTTCAAAATCAGCTAATGAAATTAGTGCGCTCACTTACACTCGAGAGGTCATCACTGTCCAGTAATCAGCACTTACCGTCACCACATTTTTGTTAATAGTGCTGACATTTGCCAGCCGGTCATTGCTAAGGTAAAGTTGTTTAATTGAGGAAGGCTTTCATGTGCACACCCTAGTGACTTCATTTCCGGATAAAAGTTCATTCTTATGATTTATGTTACGTATAATATCGTGAATTGTGTTTTTCAAGTTATGACAATCGAACAAGGTGAAATGATGTGATTATTCCGACGCGTAATACCTAGTAACGAAGTTGTAAAAAGAGGTCGATTTCCACTTACGCTTCACTCAGCTTGGCGATACAACGCAATGCTTCGCTGCAAATCGCCGCCAGATGAATATTTCATTTGATGGAATGAATAGATTCCAACCTCCACTACACAACCCTTCACGACGCGTCGCTTCGTCGGGTAGCGACGCTGGTGTTGTTTTGTGTGCGTTTTTTCATAATGTCACGCTGTGTCGTTGAGTGTGCTTCTAATTTTGATAATGAGTGCGCATAATTCCATTCTAATCGACACTATAGATGATGAAGAGGCAGATTATTTAATAGTTATATGGCAGACTGGCAGCTCCACACAAAATATCTCTCGTATAATGAAACTGTCTTCGCGCTTTGTCGTTTCGGCGACATCCCTCTCATAATACTAACACTATAAATCAACAGCTTTATTCAAATTTATGTTCATTCACAACATGCCAGTACTCTAAGAAGACTCTCCTCAAAGAGTTGACTTCACTTATTTCAAAATGCATTCCGAACATTTGAATTATATGAGTAGTAAAATAAGGGGGATTCTATACCGAAGAGAATAATTTCGGCCGCGAGAGGCGCCACTATCGGGGTTCTGTCCCAAGCTATTGTGTTTACGGGGCGGAGAGGGACCCAATCTGCATCATCATTTGTCGGTAGGTCTGGGTTACTACCCGAAACACTCTACTATAGTGATGTATGTTCATACTGTGCCCATTCCGTTTTACCATCAGTCTGTGAGTCAGAGTTATCAATCTGCTTCATACCATAGTGCTGTATATGCAAGCTAGACCCAATCTGTTTTCACATTCAGCCGGTGAGTTAGGGTTATCGATCTGTTTCATACTATAGTGCTGTATTCAAGTGATGCTTACATCAATGGAAAAAGTGGAGAAGTAATATTATGCTTATTGTTGGAGGGGATCAAACTATAAGTACTTGAGAATTTTTTTCATGCGAGCTATTTAGTTTACTCTCATCTGTTTACGTTCTCTACACAAATATCGCTATGGATACTATTAAACATCTTAATTCTGAAGGAATAGGATATTTGAAATTTTTGCAACCACACACACTCAATAGCAATGAAATACTAGTGAAAAATTTTGGTAATGAACCGCCCCGAAAGGCGGATTCATGTAATTTCCATGATAGTGTAATGCGAATCGCAAGACTACGTGAGGAGTTTGGAATGAATGGCTGCAAACGAAAAGTTTGTGCGAAATTTGAATATCCCAAAGAAAGTGATGCTGCCATCGCAAAAATGACATATGAACTCAAATATCGTGCGGACGAATCGCTGATGGTGTTCAAACAAGTGAAGCGAGAAGTGTTGGAGGAGAAAGAAAGGTTTATTGATGAATTTCAAGACGCTGTCAATATTGCTGCTTATGATGATAATGAAAATGATGATCGTATCAATTACTTGATAAGATACTTCGAAAAAATATCAATGATTGTTGAACAAATATACAAGTTCGATTATTCGCTTATTCCTGATACGGTTGAATGAAAACTCCCCTGTTGGTTAACTACGCAAGGAGGATGTACGGTCACAAAAACATGTTGTTGACGTCATCGATAGAAGACGAAGATAACATTACAAATTTCAAAGTCTTCATAGATATTCAGTCTTTTTTGTTGAATCATACATTGGGTAACAGTGAGTGAAGAAATATGGAAATTATATTGGATATGCAGGGTTTCAAATGCCAAATTAATTGATTCATCGTGAAAGAGCTAGCAGTGATTTTGATTGATGATGAAGTTGAAAATATACATGAAGTAACAAGAATGCTATTCAAATCACCATTCAAGTCGGATCAATTACCAAAACACTAAAAAACAATGAATTTATGGGTTCTGCGTGATTATCATGGGATTTCGTAAGATGCTGGAGAAATTCCATACAACAAAATCAACGATGTTCTTGATATCATTCTGAAAGATGTGACTCATATCTATGTTGGAGGATCGGAATAGAAACAATGGCTCTTTGACATTATTAGAGGAACTTATAAATAAAATGCAAATAAGTTTTCGTGTGAAATCAAAACGTGTTAGCTACAGCATGCTAACATTTGGTTCTAAATAATTGATCAACCGCGTTTTTGTTAATCCATTTTTTAACTTTTTTCAAACATTTTATGATTGAATAAAATGTGTTTTTATTGTTTAAACTATAAATATAACGAACTTTTGTACAGAATTTATTTGAGAATAAGATTAGTCTCTATGTGATTTTTATTGATTGTATAAACCTATTTTGGATTCGAGGGTGAGCTGTCATAAAAAAAAAGGGTCGGAACTGACACTACCTGAAGTTATAGTTGGTAGAATGAATTCATTTCGAAATTTCACTATGTTTGGACGGAATTTTTTCATTTGTAAAAGCCCCCAACAATGCTAACGATCGTTTGTCAATCATTTGTTTTCTTACAGTAATTAATTTACCTCTTTTTCAAAAATTTTATCATTAAATCAAATACGATTTCGTTCGAATTATTATAATACCGATATATCCGACAAATAATAAATCATGTGTCAAATTTCATATACCAATTTTGTAATCGGAGGGCAGGTCTCATAAAACCAGAAAAAGGTTAGGCGCTGACACTACCCGAAGTTGTACATGGTACTATGAAATTGTTTTGATTTTCTAAGACGTGTGGAATAAATATTCCCATTCGTACAAACCCCTATCAACGCTACCGACTATTTATCAATCATTTTTTCTCTAATAGTTATTAATAAAATATAAAGTTTTCCTACGTGTGTAATCAAAACGTCGCAACTATACAGCGTGTAAACATATCAACTTTTTTCGAAGATGTTTGACTTAGTTTAAAGATTTCATAATTGTATCAGATGTGTTTCTGTTCAAATCATTGAAATGTGGGATTAAATTTTATGCGAAATTCATTTAAAGAAAAGATTTTTTTAAAAACGATCAGTAGAGTAAGCTGCCATGAAAAAAAAGATGGGTTGGCGCTGACACTACCTGAAGTTGTAGTTGGTAGAATGAAATTATTTCGGGTTTCTACTATGTTTGGAAGGAATATTTTCTTTTGCAATAATCCCCAACAACGTTATTACGCGTATATCAATTGTGCTTCTTGGAATAAATATTTATTAATGCATACACATGTAATATTTTCATGTTATGATGCCTGACTCCGCTGGTTAACTTCTTTTTAAGAATAATCAATTTGTTTTTTGCTACTTATCAACATGAAATACATTCAATTTCATTTCGGCTACTTCGTGTTTTTCATAGTAAAGCGTTTGTCAACGTCTTGATTAATATAACCAATTTCTGTCATTCATCCAGTATAAAGTTTGTCTTCTCCAAAGATATTTTAAGAATATTGTGCTACAGGCAAAGACTCAGGTAAGGCCATTACCCTTCGTTCGTTTACCTGCATGCACTCACTCTCTCGGTGAAGTTATGAGTGGGGACCAGTTGAATCTCTTCTGTTTGAAATTACATTAATATTTCGTCAAAAGTCACCTATCATTGCTAGTTGTATGGAAAACAAATACTCAGTAACAATTAGTAACTTTTGACTAATATTCAATGAAGATATTATTTCATTTTTGCTTGAAAAGGTTTAGGAAATCAACTCTTGTAGATAATTATGAATGATTTTTACTGGTAAATAAAAATATGTCGAATAACTTTGATTATTCTCGAAAATAATAATTTATTCAAATAAAAGTCCATTTGAAAAGTCGGATTTCCACATGAGATGAGTTATTATTAGTCAGGTGATTTTTTTTCCAGCTCTACTGCTGTCATGGAAAAAGCAATATATGAATGTTTCTTCATTGTCGTTTCATCTTGGTACAATAATGTTCCAAACATTTTCAGCTCCCAAAAGAACACTTTTACAATAATGTTTGAAACAATGTCTGTATGAGCAGTAATTCAATATGAAAAATATGTACCATACAGTCGGATGGGCAGATTGATTTCCAGCTCCCAAATGAACACTTTTACAATAATGTTTCAAACAATAAACTTTGTCTTCTCCAGAGATATTTCAAAAATTTTGTGCCGGAAGGAAAGACTCAGGTAAGGCCAGTACCCTCCGTCTTATAACCTGCATGCAGTTATTCTCTCAGTGAAATTGTTATTGGTGGGGATCAATTATGTCTTCCTTTTTTGAGATTACATGAATTTCTTGTTAAAAGTTACCTATTGTGGCTGGTTGTATAGAAATCGAATAACTAGCAACAATCAGTGACTTTTAGCTTATATTGAACAAAGATATCATTTCATTTTTGCTTGAAAAGGTTCAGAAAATCAACTATTGATGATAATTTTAAAAGATTTTTCCAGAAAAATAAAAATATGTCAAATAAATTTTATTTTCCTGTAAAATACATAATTTATTCAAACAAATGTTCATTTGAAAAGACAGATTTTTGCATGAAATGACTTATTATTTATTGGGATATTTCTTTTCCAGCATTACTCCTGTCTCAGAAAAGGCAATGACAGAAAGTTCATTTTCAATTCATCTCACAATAATCATGTTTATTACATTATTGTGACAATGTTTTTTTGGGAGCGGTTCATGTGTCGTATCGTTTATATTACTTGCTTACTTCATTCGAATCTTTTTTTGTTACTCATGAGAGCATTATGAAACTTCATCCAACATTTGAATAATAGATTTTGTGATGAAATGTTTTAATACTTAAAAGCTAATCTAAAACTATAATAGTAAAAGTGCCCCATATTATTTCAATGAGTTTCCTGATCATAATTATAGTAATATATTGGTGAAAAGCAATTATTCCAAAATAATTGAACGATCGACGCCAGGAATAAGTAATAGGGTGATCGTTATTTGGGCTTTTTTCGAATTATTTTCGTCGATAGTTCTAAATCGGTTCCAAGTATTGAAAAGAAATTTCCTGTCAGATTTCAGTTTTTAATATTAACATTAACATACATCCTATAGACATCAAAGTTTTAAATTGAAATAACATGGAATAAAATATTTTCTATCTTTCAACTCATATAACTCATCAACGGAACAATTTCTTTGGTAAGATAAAAACATATTCTCGTAGGAAATTTAACGCTCTATTAAAAAAGGTATTTTATGATATCTGGGTTACTCTACTGTTTTAAAAGTTATTCAAAGTCAATTAGTTGAAGTTATAGTCAATTTTATGATTTTCTTCATTTTCACCATGGTATAATGATATAAAAATGAGAAACATATCATTTATAATCTACATTATTTTTTCTTTTAGTAAGCTTCCAGGGCATAACACTCACCTTATCAAAATAATGAATTAAAATTCAATTGATTGAAAGAATACTGGTATCATCATATTATTTTATTGAGCATGGGTCTTTTTATGAAGTCGTTCCATTTGTTTTTTTTAGCGCGACAGGAAACAGTTGTCCATGATTTTAACCATTTGAAATACATTTTGTAATCATTTTTCACCCTTACTATAATTGTTTACAAAAATCTTGCAGTGATTTATTTTACATTGATAGCGTTTTACGCTACATTTTTCATCAGTATGATTCATATTTTCTTTTGGAATACAGCTATCGATTAAAATTTGTTTTTCTTTATGCAGCTCACTCACAATTTTTTGTTTAGTTTTTAATGAAACATTTTCATTAGAAAATGCGATGATCGATAACTCTCGTGATAAGTACCATATAAGTGATTCAAGAATTCATTAATAGTTATTGTGGCAAGTTGACTGTTGATCGTTTTATAAGCTGTTCAATTCTTTTACGAAGTGTTGATCATGGTGGGGAGCTTTTACACTATTAGATACTTTCAGAAAAAACATAGAAAAAAATTCAATTTTAAAATGAGTGCTAAGACTCTTTCCGCCAACTCCTCGGATATATTTATGAACAATTCACTGGGATTCAAAATTCTACTATGCATTTTATTGTTCAACAAATTCTCGTTACCAGGTATACATTCCGTTCAATCACGCTCCAAACTTTAAACTTAGAGATAGTAGTTTCTGATCTTTACAACCTTTTTTCTTTTTTTTGGTTTTTTTGAGCAGTGTGAATTAAGTTCAATAATCCCAACATGTGTTCTTGGCATTTCGTGATAAAAACCTTTTTTATTTTCCATATGGTAGCAATCTTTTGATTTCAATGTTGGTTCTTTCTCCAACACTTTTTTTTTATTTCAGTGCCATTGGAGAAATATCCCACCATAAAGTTATTACTCGCGAAAACATATGTTCTGACGGGTTTTCAAGCATACAGGATATAATACTTAATTTTTTTTTAAGATTAGGTTGTTTTTTAAATTTCCTTCATTTGTTGCTTCTCGAAGAGCTTTCCATCATTCTTGAATACGTTCTCGAGTTGTAAAGATCAGTGTGTGCGAATAAGCGATTTAGCGATTTTTAGCGGATTTTAGCGATTGAGCATTTTATATATTCATTTTTTTTTATATTTATCTGTAATTTTTTTATTTACGATTTTTTGTGTGTTAAATTCAATTTGAGATTTCCATTTAAGTGCAAATATGATTTTTCATCTTCCATTCATATTTTTCGTGTAGTTTATATTATTTTCAATTCAATTTTTGTGTGCGTTTTTTCACTTTTTATTTTAAATTATTTTGTATATATTAGTTTTAATTTTTTTTTCATTTTTTGGTGTTTGGGTTTTCATTATTTTGATTTAATTTTTAGCGAATTAGTTTAAATATATTATAATTCAAATTTTATATCATATTCTAATAAGTGCTAAACGTTTTTTTTGATTGGGTGTTGTTTGGCATTTTATAAAATTGGTTTATTGTTTTTTTTTTTCAAATCTTCATTCCGTGTTGTTGTTTGTTTCTTTGTTCTATATTTGTTTTTTTTTTTCATATTTTCATATTTTGTTTGCTTCCGCTTGAAATAGTATCATTGCTTTGTATCATGCTGGTATATACAAATTTCGAATATTCGGAAATGATCCGGATGTATTGCCAAAACGGCTGTGTCGCGACGCACCCGGCGCAGGCTTATGCAGAGCAATACCCGAATGCTCTTCATAAACCTGCGCCCAAAACAATCCACCGCATGTGGGCGCGTTTGGTGGAGACAGAGACTGTTCTTCCCAACGAACGCGAGGGTGGGGCCCGCCGGAGTGTGTTGACGGCCAGAAAAGAGGAGCAAGTCTTAGACCTCTTCAACCAGGATGAAACACGGAGCATCCGTGAAGTTGCCCGGGAGACAGATATATACCCGCGGTCTGTCGGGCGCGTGCTGAAAAGAGAGAAGATGCGTCCATACCATTACACACGCGTGCAGCATCTACGCGATACAGATCGTGATGCACGCGTGGAATTTTGCCAGTGGATCATCGACCAAGAAGCACGCGCACCCGGGTTCCTTTTGAATATCATGTTGACGGATGAGGCAACATTCCAACGCAATGGGTTCGTCAACCAACGATATGAACATTTTTGGGCGCTGGAGAACCCATTGCTTGTTGATGACTCAAAAAGTGTCCAGGACAGATTCAAGAAAAATGTTTGGACGGGAATCATTGGCGGAAAAGTGGTAAGTACAAAAAGTAAAAATGAAATTATTTTACGTGGTTACGCATAATGCAATTAGATATAAATCTTTCAACTTTTCCATTACAGATTGGGCCCCACATCATCAATGATTCGTTGAACACTGCTCGATACTGCTCATTCATCAGGCATCACCTTTGGCCGCTATGCCACGATGCAGGGATGGAACGAAACACGTTTCGGGATACCGTTTGGTTCATGCAGGATGGTGCTCCGGCACACACAAGTGGCCGGAGCATGGGTCATTCACGACGACGGTTTCCCGGCAGAGTAATTAGTAAGAGAGGTGATATAAACTGGCCCCCACGATTGCCAGACCTAAATCCATTGGATTACTTTTTGTGGGGGTATGTAAAGTCATCAGTTTACAAATCACCTCCTGAAACCATTGATGAAACGGAACAAAAAATCCGCCGGGCAACCGAAGACCTGACGCCGGAGATGTGTGTAGGGAGAATCGAAAATCTCTTGAAACGTGCTCGTTGCTGCATCGCCATGGATGGCGGCCATTTCGAACATAGCCTGCACCTATAGTAAGTACAATTCAAAACTATTGGTTCAATATACATTCCATCTACGTTTTTTGAAGACATTAATTGATTGAAATTTTCCAATTTGTTTCATATTATAGTGATTGAGGAAAAGAAATTCCACCTTGACAATCTACCACTGGACGATGATATACTTGATAGAATTGATATTCACACCCACTGAGGTGATGAATAAGGAATATTTCTTGATGTCAGTAGTTCGACACTAACTCTTGCTGAGAAATCAACACTTTTCTCATATGGTCATCTCTCTCACAAAAGTAATATCGGTCAAGTCTCGCTCTAAATTCATATTGTAATATCTCTCAAATAAACTCAGTCTATCTTGAATTCGTCAACTTTAAACAAATTTATGATAATAGTTTTAATGTAAAATAAATAAATGAAATAATAAGTTAAGGAACAATTATATTGTGCTGTAATAAAATTGACTATACGACATCAAAAACACTTCCAACCAAACATTTCCTTGAACATATAATTAGATTCAGTGTATTAATTTATAGTGAATATTGCAAAGGGTTAATTGATTGAAGCAGAAAGAAGCTGCAAACATTCCATCCTTCTCAAAACAAAATAAATTGTAAAAGAATATTTATTATATGAAAAATATCATTTTATTGTCGCATAGTAAGTTGAATAATGTATATTATAGAAATAAATAAAAAGAAATTTGATTATAATGAACAAAGATGAGTTTCAAATATAATTGAATAAAATGATCGAAGATTGATAAATTTCAATTAAAGATCAATTTATTATAATGATGTTTTGAATTTTATAAACAAATATAATATGATTTTTCATAGTTGATATTTAAAAAATGAAAAGCTAATAAATAATAATTTGTATTCCATTTATTGAACCACATAAATAATATGAGAATTAATTAAAAAACTTCCTTAGTGTGAAGGATTATATCTTGATGAAACAAAAATAAATAAATGAATAAAATACATAACTCTCAATTTTTCTTGTAATACAAACAATTATATATAAATAAATTTTGAAATGTTTGAATGATACAGAAGAAGCAATGACGCACTAGAATAATATTATATTTCTGCTTGAACACAAATTCTCGTGTCGAAACAAATGACCTGTGCAATGAACAATGACATTATAGATTACTTCTACTCTGTCCGAGTATGCACTGAACAAATCTACTAATGTGATCGATGATATTTGTCCAGATTAAGAGGAGCCATAATTAAATCTGCGATTTAATTAGATGAAACAAATGAACTTTGTTTATTTGTTTATGATAGAAACAACCATTATCAATTGTGAAATATTACTTCCACAATTGAGTTGTAGAAATAGATATAATTTGATGCTAGCAACTACGATTTCAGGTAATGTCAGTGTCGATCCTTTTTTTGTTATGATAGCTCATCGCCAATTTCAGAATTGAAATATAGTGTAATGTAATATTCAAATTTGATGCCTAATCTCGCACCTCAAACCTCGCTACGAAAATATACACAACATTCATACTCATACGCACGAGCGTGAGAGTTTCTTGAAATTACAGAGACATGTACGATGCGTTTAACGAGACAATAACAATCAAAATTACGATGATAAACGAAGGTGAGCGAAAATCATCGTGATATGAAAAAATGAGAGTGGGGAGGTGGAACACGAGGCGAGAGAGGCACTCAAGCGAAAATTACGGAAGAGAGAGGTTGAAAAAGAAATTATAGTATTAGTATTACAAAAAAAAGGACAAACTTTTTAAAAAAAAAAAGAAAAAAAAAGCGCCAAGTTCATGTGTGGCAAAAAAATTGAATTGCAAAAATTACTTTGGAAAATTTATTTCGAAAAAATTACTTTGCAAAAAGTTTATCTGAAAAAGGTACTTTCAAAAAATTACTTTGCAAAAAGTTTATCTGAAAAAGTTACTTTGAAAAAATTACTTTACAAAAAGGTTTGATATCAGTCATTTGTTTGCCAAGTACACAATATAAGGTTATACATAAACATATATAGACTTACTATGTATTATATATTATATATTATATATATTATATTATATATGGACTTACTATGTATAGTATATGTATTATATATTGTATATTATATATGGACTTACTATGTATTATATATGTATTATATATTATATATTATTTATTATATTATATATTACATATTTGCTATACATTGTATATTATACATTATATATTATATTATATTATTTATATATACACTTACTATGTAATTGTATTAGATATCTATATTTATAACAGAATACACATCAATGAAAGGTGTCATTGATTGCCATTTCCAAGAAACCTCATCATCACCTATTGTAATCAATCAATAGTTATATATGTCAAAAATTTTTTGTCAATATCCCACTTTTAATACGAACGTACTTGGCGCGTTCGATCAGTCGATGAATTTCATATTCGTTAAAATTTTATGCATAATTTATTTTGATAGCGGATTTGCTATACTAGGACCATTTTGGAGACGCAACAGCACTTACCGGGACATTTGGTACATATTAGTACCGTCCCGGTATTTTTCCATATTAATCGGAATTTACTTGGTCCGGTCCCGGTATTTTTTTTATATGAAACGTATTATATCAAGACCCAATTTTTCACCGTGAATTGAGTATTAACGGGACCGGTATCGTTACTGGTACCGATATTCATATATACGTAACGTGAAATTAAGGGTCCATCGCATTTTATTCATTTTAATGTCGTCAAGTGTGTTAAATGTGATCATGAATAACGTAATTAATAAAAACAATTTCATTTGCACAAATTCATGAATCACTGATTGCACAGATATTACAGGGAAGGGTCATCAACTCATATGCATTTTATGGTGAAGTGAACCAATGTGAGACAATTTAGAGCCAATTATCGAAGGATGAATAAAAATAAAGTAATAGGAGACCATACTTAAACTCTTGATGAAATTGAAATTAATCATCATTATTCGTTTTTTATCAAAAAACAACATTATTATTGAGTTAATGAAAGTAGTTGTATCCTGAATCGAACTTGTAAATATTCAATTGAATAACATGCCATTCATTCATTGCAATATTTATAAATGGTCCAACAATTCCAAAACTGACATAAGACACATTTTTCAGTAATATTGTTGCACAACAATTATTATTATCATGAAATCGGATCATATAAAACTCATAATAGGACGTTCATATATATTCAATATCTTTATCAATTAACTGGTCAATGGTTGATCAATTAAAAACTTCGAAAAATGATTTCTTGAAATATCATTTAAGGTATATATGTAGGATTCTTTAGTATTACTAAATATAGTGAATATATTATGTCACTTTATGTCATTCTATTAATGATTTAAATGTCACAATTATATTATTTATATAACTATACACAGTTGCAAAAACTTGGGAAAAAAAAATATTGATATACACTAAAGGAAAAAATAAAAGGGTCAAAAAATTTTTCGCGATTTTTGCGCGTTTTTTGACCGACTGTATCTCAGTGACAAATGGTCGTATCGAGTTTTCAAAAAAAGCATTTTGAAGCTCCGAGTCTCTAGTTTTCAGATATTCTAGCGAAAAAATTGTAGAAGTTACGGTTATTACGTGATCCTAATGAATAGCGCAAAAAAAAAAATTTGCAAATTTTGTATCGTTTTCTTTTGAGTGCACGAACTTGGGAAAATTTTTTTTAGCTAAACCATCAGAAGGGTTGGATAGCTTGTTTATTCAGCTTCAATTTCTTTTTTTGACAACCTCGATCCGACCATTTTTCACTGAAATATGTGACTTTTAACGGAAAATGGTCCTTTTAGCTTCAATCATCGATATCTCAGCGACAAATGCTCCTACAGAGAATCAAATGACAGTTTTGGGAACTAGGATAAATTTCCTATAAGAGACTACCACAATTTTGAGAAAAAAAAATTTTTTTTCATCCTTAACATGAATTTGAAGAAAGAGGAAAAAAAGGGTAATTTATGGTTTTTTAAAAAATTGACGGAACAATTGGAAATATCCATGAAATGACTAATGTTAAAAGTAACTTTTTGAGCTCGATATACCCAGAAACCCCCTGCAATTGTTCATTTTGATCGTGCAAACCGTTTCTCTGTTTCAAGCAATCAAACTTTTGAAAAAATTAAAGGGTCACGATTTTTGCGCTTAAACACGTCATGATCATGATGAAAATGGAAAAAAAACATTTTTTGGAAATTTTTTCACATTTTTCGAACAAACAATGTTTTATAAGACGAAAACACAACAATCGACGAAAAAAAAAAAATTGCGAAAAATTTTCAAAATAATTTTCCAATTTTTTTTTTTTTTTTTTTTTTTTTTGGAAAACCTTCGGGCCATTCAAGAGAGCAATGTCCAGTTGTTTTCAGCACGATTCCCGTTTTCCGTCCCATGTTTCTGCTTATTAATTTTTAATTCAATTAAAACCAAAGTTGATGTCTCAAACCAGATTTCGACCTCAATTCATACCTGTCTTTAAGACAAATCATTCATCAAGTTCAGTGCACCATATTACGCTTTCAAAAGACAATTATTTTATAAATCATCGTCTTTCTTTACAAAAAAAAAATTCAAAAAATATTTCTCATTTTTTTAACATCGATCATGCCAAGACGTCATTTGTCAGAGCTGGAAGTTGCACGGTTGGTGACTCTCATTGAAGAGGGATATATCCGCCGAGCAGTCGGTGATGAAATGGGAGTCAGCCAATCCGTGGTATCTCGCCTATATGCGCGGTACCTCGAGACCGCTGAATACGCTCGACGGCAGGGGCAAGGTCGCCATCGAGTGACTACTCGTCGGGACGATAGGGCGATCGTTCGACATGTCCGTCGTGAACCTTTTCTTTCCGCGAATATCATTGCGCGGCGTTTGTGGACTCGAAGACAACAATGACAACAACAACAGCAATGACAACAACGACAACAACAACAGCAACGACAACAAGAACAACGACAACAGCAGCAAATACAACAGCAACGACAACAAGAACAACGACAACGTCAGCAAATACAACAACAGCAACGACGACATCAACAACGAGTTCAAAATATCTGTGGCCGAACGGTAAGGAACCGTTTCCGTGAAACTGAGTTGAGTGCAAGACACCCTAATCGTGTACCTATGTTAACACGAAGACATCGCCAAGCTCGTTTCAGGTACGCTAACGAACATCAACACTGGACTTTGAGGCAATGGACTAATGTTCTGTTCACGGACGAGTCTCGGTTTAGCTTGCACGGTAACGACAGACGTCCCCTAGTTTGGCGCCGTCGAGGGGAACGTTTTCAACAGAATTCTGT
Source organism: Microctonus brassicae (assembly GCA_918226075.1). Lineage (NCBI taxonomy): Eukaryota > Metazoa > Arthropoda > Insecta > Hymenoptera > Braconidae > Microctonus > Microctonus brassicae. The sequence goes on from OW445482.1 coordinate 14,344,824, forward strand.
TTGTCCGGTGGTAGCCTACGGGGGCGGTTCAATAATGGTGTGGGGCGGCATTTCGCGAACCTCGAGAACACCTCTGGTCATTATCCGTGCGAATTTGACTGCTAGGCGCTACATCGACCAAATTTTGAGACCGATCGTGCTGCCCAGAAGACAGCGTGTAAGGTCATTTATTTTCATGCAAGATAATGCACCGGCTCATAGGACTGTGATAACCAGACAATTTTTCGAGCGGCATAACATGACTGTGTTGCAACACCCACCAATGAGCCCCGACCTCAACCCAATCGAACACGTTTGGGATATCATGGAACGTCGTTTGCGACGAGAGTATCCAAATTTGATCAACTCGACTACGTTGGAGCGTGCGCTTCAGCAAATTTGGAACACGATCCCGCAGATTCAAATTGCACGATGCATTAACATAGCCGAACGATTGAGAACAGTTATTGTGAGTCACGGTGGTAATACACGGTATTAAAGACGACTCTATTTTCAAGTCAAACAGACACCCAGAAACACATACACGCACCCACACACCCATGAACACAAACACGCACACACACACACACACACACACGCGCGGGTGTAAGAAGCGTAAATCCGACCGTGCAACATCCATGTGGTACGCTTTGGGTAACGCTAATGCCGGCGGTTTGGATCTGAATCATACTAAATAAACTGGACATTGCTCTCTTGAATGGCCCGAAGGTTTTCCAAAAAAAAAAAAAAAAATTGGAAAATTATTTCGAAAATTTTTCGCAATTTTTTTTTTCCGTCGATTGTTGTGTTTTCGTCTTACAAAACATTGTTTGTTCGAAAAATGTGAAAAAATTTCCAAAAAATGTTTTTTTTCCATTTTCATCATGATCATGACGTGTTTAAGCGCAAAAATCGTGACCCTTTAATTTTTTCAAAAGTTTGATCGCTTGAAACAGAGAAACGGTTTGCACGATCAAAATGAACAATTGCAGGGGGTTTCTGGGTATATCGAGCTCAAAAAGTTACTTTTAACATTAGTCATTTCATGGATATTTCCAATTGTTCCGTCAATTTTTTAAAAAACCATAAATTACCCTTTTTTTCCTCTTTCTTCAAATTCATGTTGAGGATGAAAAAAAATTTTTTTTTCTCAAAATTGTGGTAGTCTCTTATAGGAAATTTATCCTAGTTCCCAAAACTGTCATTTGATTCTCTGTAGGAGCATTTGTCGCTGAGATATCGATGATTGAAGCTAAAAGGACCATTTTCCGTTAAAAGTCACATATTTCAGTGAAAAATGGTCGGATCGAGGTTGTCAAAAAAAGAAATTGAAGCTGAATAAACAAGCTATCCAACCCTTTTGATGGTTTAGCTAAAAAAAATTTTCCCAAGTTCGTGCACTCAAAAGAAAACGATACAAAATTTGCAAATTTTTTTTTTTGCGCTATTCATTAGGATCACGTAATAACCGTAACTTCTAAAATTTTTTCGCTGAAATGTCTGAAAACTAGAGACTCGGAGCTTCAAAATGCTTTTTTTGAAAACTCGATACGACCATTTGTCACTGAGATACAGTCGGTCAAAAAACACGCAAAAATTGCGAAAAATTTTTTGACCCTTTAATTTTTTCCTTTAGTGTATAACTAACCATGAAGTTTACACTTAGTACACATCAAAATTCAATCTGCATAGAATTCAAATTTGATACCCACATCTATATAAAATATACAATTGGATGCAAAAGTCGTGATTGTATGCAATGTAACGATACATACGAAGACCAATATCTTTGATGTAATGATATTAACTAGGACCGGTCTTCGTTTGTATCATTACATCGAAGATGTCGGTCCTCGTTCGTATCTTCACATCGATGTATATCCAATTGTATCCATATGACGTAAAGATACATATGAAGACCGATATAATTAATGTACAGATACAAAAAAGGACCGGTCCTGTTTTGTATCATTGCATAATCAATTGTAGTCCTCATATGTTTTGTTACGTCGTTAACAAAAATTTCTCTTCTTTACTTTAATTGTACATTATCTTAATACCATGACAATTTTTGAAAAATTTATCATTTCAAAACTGGAATCAACGTAACAAACGTTGGAATTTTTCACACGTAACTCTTATACCAAGTAACTCTCTATTTTTATCTTTCGATTGTGAGAGCTGAATCACATGTAAATTTTTAATGAAAAACGATCGAGAAACAGAGAGCAGGTGTTATAAAATACATGGATGTAATATAAAAAATGAGATGTATAACCTATTAGTTTTATAAATATTATTAGTTCTTGAATGCAGAAATCGTGCGACATCATTCTACATTTGTTAACATTTCAATCGCTGCACAAACGCATCTGTTTCGGACTGATGATATTTTTCAGATTTGGCTGAAATGCAAATACAAACCCAAAGTAAATTGTATTCACGTTGAATAAAAGAGAAGTGCCCCGATGTTCTTTCAAACATGAAGTTACATTTTAGAGTGACATGGGTATACGACAAACACATAATACTTTGAAGATACAATTTGAATTATCATTTGACCATTGCTTAACTTAAAACTCATAAAGATCTTATTTTGAAATATCATTTGTTCTCTGAATCTAAAATTCATTTATACAGCTGAATATAGTCAATACATGAACATTAACTCACTTAATAATAATCTGCGCATGATTCATATGCTACAATTAACAATTATTCGAAATGTACAATAAAAGTTAAAAAAAATGACAATGTTGACATAAATGTAACGATACATTGTAACGGCGCCAAATTTTACCCTTTAAAAATTCAGCCACCGCTATCGATGTCCTTGATTACAAGGGATGCCACCCCGATTGCCTGAAAAAGACTTAAAGGTTATCGGGGAAACCTTTTTAAAATAAAAAATACAAAATAAACAGTTTTCACCTTAAATAGTTTTAAACGAAATAATAAAGATATTTATTCATTATAGTAAAGAAAAAACCGGATGAAAAATAATATAATAATGAAAAATAATATAACGAAAAATATTAATGTCTTTCTTTTCCATTCTCAACTCTTATCTTAATAATCAAATCAAATATTAATTTACTTTCTTATAATTTTGGGCCGTGACTATTGACGGGTCTACGGTAGTGCGACAATACATTCCAATTCTTCACAACAAATCTCTTTCTCACTCATATTATTCACTCAAAGTATTTCTCACACTGTTCATTACTTATTGTTATCATACCGAAATATAACTTTTCTCTCATACATTCCACACAATGTATTTATCTCTCTATTTACCACTCTATACATTCCTTATTATTACAATTCGATTCATTCGAATATTTAAGTGTTAATTTGGGGGGACATTTTTTCCGGAGGGGTTTATTATTTTCAATTAACACTCTCATACTTATCACAACGAATGAACAATTTTAATAATAATTACACCGGATATTCACTCAAGCCATACTGCATACTATTCCACATAACATTTAATAATTAATCACCCGACAATTATTTTGGCGAATGTTCTTACTGCGTACTTTTTCACGCAGTATTTAATAATTAATCGACCGACAATTATTTCGGTGAATAATCCTTATCACCCACTATCTCTTCACTTGTTATCATTCTCCCGATAACTATTCTTCCGGACTATCTCTTCACACGTTCTTGATCCACACTTTTCAGGAATCTCGTACACAGCAACAGCTTCTTTCATCTCCATTACTCGTATCTTTACTCTCATTAATGCGTCTCATGACTATGACCATGATTTACGTACATTTTACTTCACTTAAACACTTCTCTTGGGGAACCGGACAATTTCTTATATCTCTTCTTGACTATTCTTTCTGCACGCCTCGTGGTCACGGCGCCCACCATGGCCGTCCTTCCACGCCTCTTCCTCGCTCGGCGTTCGCCTTGCTTCTTCCTCTTGGGGAACCGGACAATTTCTTATATCTCTTCTTGACTATTCTTTCTGCACGCCTCGTGGTCACGGCGCCCACCATGGCCGTCCTTCCACGCCTCTTCCTCGCTCGGCGTTCGCCTTGCTTCTTCCTTTTTCAATTATCCGGAAATTTCTCAATTAATCTACCTTTGCACATACACACACGCGTGCTTCGTTGCGTAGTCTCTTCGGCACCGTCCGTGCCTCCTCGTGCCTACTCTCCCACCGCTCTCACTCATGCCGTACATACACACTCTCACACTTATTTATTTTCTTAATTACTAATATATCATTCACACTATTATACACTTGGTCTATTCGTGTGTGGCAGGCTGCCACATCACAACATATGAGGACCAATGTTTCAGATGTAATGATATAAAATAAGACTGATCCTCGTTTTTATCAATATATCATATCGTTTGAGAATGTGGGAACATTTTTGACTTGTAAAATTGCACGCATGAATTAAGTTGGCACTATGTCAATTAAGGATACATTTTTGAACACTAGAGTGCATTGTTGACCACTACTCATTGTTCTCTCCCACCATCACCTCAGTTAACTGTCTGCATTCAACGAAAAACCACGCTCTGCTGCTTCGCTAATTAGTGTAAATTGCTTTTGTCTGCGTTTTTCTACATTGTGCCGTCTCTAACTGTTTCTATTGGCTTCGATATCATTAATTAATTATTGCTGAACTGTTTACAATCATTTTCTGTCATCGCATAAACAAATATAAGTCTTCTACTGCCTATTCAAGTGATCACGCAGCACGTGGCCTTACAACCTACGTGTTGAGTGATATTCGTCACACAACATTTTCATTTTCGCATCAATTTCACATATTTTACACTCACCAACATTTTATATTACTGTGAACATAGTGCTTTATTTTATAATAAAAAAGAAACTGCAATTTAAAATCATATATTTAATTTATTTCGCTGCATTCTCAAACACATATGTATTGATCTTGAATGTCATTTTATGTTATGAACACGCCAACTGGCTGTACATTGGTGTGAAGATACATACAAGGACCAATACATTTTATGTATTGATACAAATAAGGACCGGTTCTATTTTTTATCGTTACATCCAAGATATTGGTCTTCGTATGTATCGTTACATTGCAGATAATAACGAATGTTTTCATTTAATTGTATGCTTCAAATGGATGTAAGTATTGTATTTGAACTCTGTACAGATTGAATTCTGATGTACATCTAACGTACACTTAATGGCCTAATATGTGTTTTGAATCTCAATCAATTATTTTATAATATACTATTTATATATCATGAATATTTTGAGGATATTGACCTATTCGAATAAGGAAGAATCATAACTGAATTCAAGGTTTTTTTTATGTACCACTGATATCAAGCTACTTAGAACCAAACAGAGTCCATAATACCTTGCGAATACAATTCCAATATATTTTTCATTCAACTGTTGCTCAAGTGTTTTCTTTTCTAATATCAAAATAAAGTTTCAATACACCCGAATAGTCTTTGGTGCGCACCACGAAATTCCATTCTGTGCTGTTACAAGTTATAACTATTCTGAGGCCACAATATATCACGTCGTGTAATATGTTAAAATCATGTGAATTTCATTAATATTCAAAGAAAAGATCAAAATATCAAAGAGATGTTTTTTTTAAATCCATTTTTGGATCCTTGGATCCTCTTAGATCCTCTTGGATGCTCTTGGATCTTTTTTTGGATCCTTGGATCCTTTTTTAGATCCTTGGATCCTTTTTTGGATCCTCTTGGATCCTTGGATCCTTTTTTGGATTCTTGGATCCTTCTTTGGATCCTTTCTTGGATCCTTGGATCCTTTTTTGGATCCTTTTGGATCCTTTTGGATCCTCTCAGATCCTTTTGTATCCTTTAGGATTCTCTTGGATCCTCTCTACCGCCACTACCACTACCACCACTACCACCACTGCCACTACCGCTACTACCATTACCACTACCGCCACTACCACTACTATCACTACTACCACTACCGCCACTACTACTACCACTACCGCCACTACCGCCACTACCACTACTACCACTACCACTACCACTACTACCACCACCGCCACTACCACTACCACCACTACCACTACTACCACTACTACTACCACTACCGCCACCACTGCCACCACTACTCGATCCCCCTGATCGGGGAAGTTTACTTGATTTTGGCTTATTACATAACGTGAAATACTGTGGCCTCACATTCGTCATAACTTGTGGCAGCACGGAGTGGCATTTCGTGGAGTGCACCTAAGGCTATCGGGGACCATGCATGCATGAGTTATGTTTAACTCCCCGCAACTCTGTCGGTTATCGTTTAACGGCAGATACTAGAGAAATGAAAATCATACATATATATATATATGTGAAATGAATGTGATATAAAATAACATAATTGTTTTTCGTGTAATTAATATATTTGTATTCATTGTTGAACTCAGTAATCGTAGAATATACGGAATAAAACGAACATTTATTTGACAGCTTCGTATGGATTGCAGCAATTTGAAATTTATCACGCGAAATGTTGCCAAGCTACTTTGTTGCCGTTTATTATGTTCGGCAGTGAATAAGGGAATAATCAATTTAGGCTTTCTTCGTTCATTTTCATTCAATAATTGCTTTTCATCTATGTGAAGCATGGAATGAATAATGAGAAAAAGGCATTATTATTATCATCAACAGTTGTTTTTCATCGGATTACATCGAACTTTTTGCTTCGATTACGGAGACCGATACATTTGATGTAATGATATAAAGCAGGACCAGTCCTCGTATGTAACGTTACATGAATGATAATAATATTCAATCGAAGTGAGATAACGCTTTCATTGCAATTAGAACTTTTTGAACTTTCAGGTATATTTTCTTATATCGTTCAAGAAACATTAAGCATGAAATAAACACAAAAGAATTGTTAGTTAATTGTCATTTTTGGTTATTCGACTATGAATTATCTAATAGGGATGTGAAGGTGAGAATGAGCATTATATGAACTTTGTTACAACTCGGAAACATTGTGATTTTGATGATATTGAAATCTATGCAAAAAAACAAAAACCACTTCCATCCATAAAAAATCTGTTCGAGCAGTTATTTCTGAAAAAAAATTATTCTTGCTAATAACCAAGATTTCAAGTAATATAATATTATACATGACAATGATTTCAGAACTTGAAAACTGCACGGTCCCAGTATATAACTATACATAGATAATTTTTGAAGTGAAAACTTCTTTAGCGGCGTTGTGCACTTTTTTTTAGATGGGTAGAAAATATTGAACTCGCGTCAGGGTCACGTGATGCTAATCGAAAATTCGTAAGATGTAGGGAGGGTAGACTGCCGGCGTAGGAGAGGAACCCCCTCTCTTTCTGCAGCGCGCCGAAAATGTATGCCTGCTGGCTGTTTCGTTTAAGCGGCACGGGGCGCTTGTGTGAGTGTGCGTGTGTGTTTGTACTACAGGCTGCTACGTGCATGCATGGCAGTGACGTGGTGGGAGCATCTAGTGCGTGGCGCCTGCGCACTAGAAATTTATCGCTCACCATGCTGAATGTGATGGTTACTGTTGAATGCTGATCAGCTGATGGCTCGACCGTCTGTATAGTTGTAAAATTCTCATATATAAAGTGTTTAACCCTTATGTCAATACCCGGGTACCCGGGTACCCTTTCGCACATTCTTACCCACATATCTTTTGCATTTAACAAAATATTTTCAACTCCTTGCAGATCCTCGTTATTTAGGTCTATTGACATCGATTCATATAGTTAAAATGTTCAAATATGCGAAAAGATGAATAAACTTGAGAATCAAAGTCAAATACTCTGTCAGTCAATACCTGGGGTAACGGGGTACCCATATGTGAAAATTTGGTACGTCTACAACATTGCAAAGTGATAAATAGCCAACTTTTTCCTATGGATAGAAACTATCACGTAATATACAAATAAAAGAATTTATTCAATTTGTAATTAAATTTGTTGTGAAATTTATCATAATTTATACATAAAATATTTTTTATGGAGTTTATTCTTGAAAACATGCGTTACATTTTGTTATTGCTTTTGAATGTTCATCGCAAACTGGTCTATTACATTCTTTACATAGCTTTCGCGTTTTTCTCCGTTTCTTATATGTTCCCTGGTAACAAATGTAGCATGAACCTACAACAATTTTTCGTCCGGTGGAATCTGTCTGTTGAGTAGGCTCGCCCGACTTACTTGATGTTGCTGCTCCACTTGCAGGATTTATTTGTTTTCCATAAATGCTTTCGATCGCAATCCGAGTGCTGAAATTTCTCATTATTTGTATATTTTGAGATCGTTCTTCAATTGTCGGCATACACAATTCTTCACTCAATTGTCGTAAAGATAATCGGCGTTGGTTTGTCTTTTTTTTTCATCATTTTGGTATTTTCATGATAAATAATGTAACTTGCAAGACTCGCGATATCTAAAATATTGAAAAAAAAATGCAAGAGGCCATGGGTTAGTCCGTCTCTAAGTTGTGTAACAGCCCAACATATGATCCATTGTATCGACTCCTATTTTTGTTTTATTATAATATTGAATAATTTCTGGTTTCTTTTTTCTGTCTTCGCTGCGAATCACTGCATCTGGGTGCATTGTAGATAGAAGTATAACCGCTTTTTTTTTTTTTTAGGAACATAAGAGCATATGGTGACTCTTTCATGAAACCCAAATAAAGTGGAGAATTCTTCACGATCATTAGATGGTAGCATGTCCACTGGAATATATTTTTTATTTTTTTTCAAAGTTCCTACAATTGTTAGCTTCCATGACAATAACTGCTTCGCTAAAGGTAGAGTTGTAAAAAAACTATCCATTGAAATATTTCTTTCGGATCCTTTATATTGTACAGCTAAATCTTTTACTACTCTTTCACCTTGATTCATTTCACGACCAGTTGTTGATTTGCCAGTGTAAATTTGACCTTTCAATGGATAAGAATTTTCTGCGTCACATATCCACCATACTTTAATTCCATACTTTGCTGGTTTCGATGGTATATATTGGGTGAAGTTAGTTCGCCCTCTGTATGGATAGAGTTGCTCATCGACTGTCAAACACTCTGTTGGTCTATAAAGTGCTGATAAATTGGCATTTAACTTTGTCCATATATCGCGAATCGCTGCTGCCTTATCTTCTTTCACACGTGTTTCACGGGTATTTGCATCATCAAACCGAATAAATCTCAATAAACCCCAGAATCGGTTGATGCCCATAACAGCTCGATACAGTGGATAAGAATTTGGTTTCCACATATCCAATGAATGATCATCACACGAATTATTTGCACCGGACATTATAAGAACTCCCAAAAACGCGTAGAATTCTTGAGAAGTTAAATTTTTCCACGACATTTGCTTCTTTGTAGGATTTTCCTCGTTATATTCATTACATACAGCAATTGCCTTCCTATTGGTGTGACGAACAATTACATCGACCATTTCAATAGCAAAAACTCTTGTGAATGTTTCTCTAATTGATAAAGTCTCTGTGCTTCTGCGCGGCCCACATCTTTGCCGAAGAATATTTTGAGCCGGAGTTTGATGTTGAATTGGTGGTGTTTTAGACCATACAGTATTATCCTTGGAAGTAAATGTTGTCGATTGTGACGATTCACCACTAGTTGCAACGCTTTCAGTCAATTCGTCATCATCCTCGTCTAACTCAGCCTCACTCTCACGATTTTCCACTAAACAAATAAATATTATATAAATTATAAAGATATTATGATATAATCTCACTTATTTCTGGAAATATAAATTATAATAACAGGAAAGAACAATGCTACTTGCCAGATTCTTCGCAGTCCGAGACTTCTGAATTTTCTCTGATAGGTATGTAGTCCTCGTCGTCACTATCTGAGGCATAATCTTCGACAGGGGAATCTTCTCCCAATAACTCATTCAAATACCTATTCTTCTCTTCAACCGTCAATCTGTCGAGTTATTAGGTTTATCATTATAAAATGACCGTTCATGAAGATATAAGATAAATCAACTACATATAGCTGCTGACATTTATATATAAACTTCAACATACCTTGAAAACTCAGCTGGTGATAAATTTTCCATTATTTATGAAAATTTTCTCACTATAACAAATGAATTTCACTTAAAAAAGTACACGCAGTGTTCACAAAAGATTCAAACGTCTACTCGTAGTCAAATCTACTTCGAAACTGACTATTATAAGCTACGCATATAGAGCAGAAAAATTTAGGGTATTCTTCTACCTGCCCCCCTCCCCAAGCCCCAGTCAATATTTCCATAGAATTAGGGTTTCTTATGTACTGGACTACTCTATGAGTAATTCAAGGTGACGCATACGAAGCAGAAAAATTTAAGGTATTCTCCTACCTGCCCCCCTCCCCAAGCCCCGGTCAATATTTCTATAGAATTAGGGTTTCTTATGTACTGGACTACTCTATGAGTAATTCAAGGTGACGCATACGAAGCAGAAACATTTAGGGTATTCTTCTTCCTGCCCCCTCCCCTTCCCGCAAATGAATAACCCATGTGGGAACCCGGGTACCCCGGGTATTGAACAACGTTGAACGGCCTGGGTATTGACATAAGGGTTAAAATATGGAAATTGAACAAAGTGCATCTATTAATGAAAAAAGTGACGAAGAAATAGTGAAAGAAAATGAGTGAGTACTTTATAAAAATATACATATGTACCTACACATTATAGATGTTATATTTGTAATATGTTCATTTATACTATATAGCATTAACCTATACTTTTATTACGTCACAATAAGCACGTGTGCAGTACTGCGGTGTAGGTTAGGTATCAAAAACACGATACCAAACAAATAATTTCAAATGAAATTATATAAAATAAAATAATAATAAATAATCTTCGTTTTTCAGAGAAACAAAAGAAAAATAAACAAATGATGATGGTGAAAGAGTCGTCGAAATTATGAATGAAAGTTGTTGATTTTTCTGAGAGATAAAATTTTTAATGTAAAATAACTGTAATAGTTCTGAAATGTTAAACTTAGAAAGTAATATAAATTGTCAGGTTTGTGTACGATATGCGCAATGAATGAATATTGTATTTAACCACATAAATGATAGTACTTCTATACTGATAAATAAAGCAATTCGTCCGAAATTATTCCCTAATCATTCCAAAATATTAAAAAATGTACAACGTTAATGTTCAAGTTTTCACTTCTGCCGGCACTCCCGGAGTGCCACAGATCATTTTTTTTTTTGTGTTTTATTCAAACTAATATTCACAAAGCACAATTAATTATTGAATGTAATCTGTATGATGATCATGAATTGATGTATATTGCATTTTATGATATGTATATCAGACAAAATAAATTGAATATATTTTTTCAAATGGTCCTGAGATGTGTCACTCCATAAAAAAAAGTTAAATTTCATTATATCTCCGTTAATTAATTATACAAATGAGAATTTTTTGCAGAATATGAGATAAAATGTTGATGTATATTAATGTATACTAATGTATAATTGATGTATATCGGTCCCGGAATATGTCGAACCATGAACATATATATATATAATATATGATTGGTTATGTGTGAATAAGGCAAGAATAGTTTCTCTGTAAATAACAAAGATTTATTTATTTTCAAAAATATAAACAATTACTTAATTTAGATGTAGATCTTACCTGTAAATAACAAAGAAACAACATTCAATGTTATTATTCACTAAGATCTCTTTAATTTACTTTATAATATTTAATATGTATTCAGTATCGCGTAAAATTTTACATTGAATGTCAACACGAGGTGACACGTATTACAGTCGGCGATCTCGCATTATAGATATAACTTACTGATAGCTGCGCGCCTGGTTTAAATGAACTAAGGATATATATATATATATATATATATATATATCCTGTGGCTAATATGGATGTTGAATTCTTAGTGCCGATATTCATGAAAGACTGTTGTATGAACACAACAATGCGGATATTCATGAAAGGCTGTGGTATGGATACATCAATGCGGATATTCATGAAACTCGGAGGTATAAATGCAATAAGTAAATGTTCTGTAATGATATATATATATATATATATCATTACAGAACATTTACTTATTGCATTTATACCTCCGAGTTTCATGAATATCCGCATTGATGTATCCATACCACAGCCTTTCATGAATATCCGCATTGTTGTATTCATACAACAGTCTTTCATGAATATCGGCACTAAGAATTCAACATCCATATTAGCCACACAGCGCATGCGTCAATATATTCTACGGTCATGATCAGCTAACAGCTACTAACAGCTATACTTATTTCGGACGCGCCAAGTACGTTCGTATTAAAAGTGGGATATTGACATATATAACTATTGATTGATTACAATAGGTGATGATGAGGTTTCTTGGAAATGGCAATCAATGACACCTATCATTGATGTGTATTCTGTTATAAATATAGATGGCTAATACAATTGCATAGTAAGTGTATATATAAATAATATAATATAATATATAATGTATAATATACAATGTATAACAAATATGTAATATATAATATAATTTATAATATATAATACATATATAATACATATATAATACATAGTAAGTTCATATATAATATATAATATATAATACATAGTAAGTCTATATATGATTATGTATAACCTTTGTGATGTGGTGGCTTTCCACTCATCACATATTTAATTATAAGGATACGTCGCGCCGTGGAGAGTAAAATAAATCATTAATAATAAATAATGTACGAATGTATGAAAATATTGAATGAATGAAAATAACACCAACCATGGAAACTTCAGGAGTGACGAACATCAAGATAATTGGCCAGCCATTTAGCCGAACAGACCAATTAATGTATCCAACTGTTTGAGAATAAGCTAGTGTCCAAAGTCGGAAGATGGCGACATCATTCCGACGGCTAAGTGCACTAGCATGCAGTTACAGCGGGACGACGGGACTGACTTCGGGTGCGTTCGGGGACGCTCGAGCGCTCTCGGTCTACCGGCGTTCCGCCATCTTTACTTACACTGCAAATGCAACAAGTGCCACACGTGCTTAATTTTGCTCTCATCTTTATATCATAATTTTCAAGTGTCTTTCAATGTTAAACTAAGTTAAAATCATCTACAAGGTCATACATAAGTACATCAGCATTAAAGTGTCGTGGTGTTGGTAAGCTGGATAGCTCAAGACCACTCAAAAGTGTCAAACTCAAGGTGTGCCGGAATTGATATAATCAAGCCATCAAAGTTTACAAATAAAATTAGATTGTGCACACATATGTAGAGACATTCTTTCTGTGCATCACATTGTGTTGTATCAAACACGCAAAAGAGACTCTCAGAACATTCCAAATAGATTGTACAACAAGATCAATCATATTAACTAAACCATTATTGTATTATTCTTTGTACTATATAACATATTATTGCTAATATATAATAAATTAAGACCTAAAACTTGCAATATCCGAAGAAATCCAACATCTGATTTAAGTAGAGCCATTCACAATACACCAACCATTAGTTAAGTCCGGATAAACCAAACAACCAAATAAATCAATATAACTTATTGATATGGCAGCAATTAACAACATTTGCTCGAGACGTATTCAAGACGGTGAACGTTATAAATCACCAACATAACCATACTTTGAACGAATGTCAACAAATATACTATTCAGTCGATAAATGGGTCGATAAAGTACGAATAAACATTGGTGTGAGCTGTACAAGAGAGATGGCGCCTCAATATTGAGACAAAAATGAAGCCGCCATCATGAAAATCCGGCGCCAAAGTCGAATCACAAATTAATCGACCAATGAAAAAATCAGCATTTGAATAAAAGCCAATCAATTAATTACGCAATACTATAGTAATTAATTCGACTAATTTAATATGAATTGAGCAACGTGGTCATGGTTGAACGAGGGAGACGACGGAAGCGGCCATTGATGAACACTTCCACGGAGGACCTCGTGTGTGCAGGTTGTGTGTGCGTAGAGCGTGTGATAGAAAAGCGTGTAAGAATTAAAATACGTATTAAAATAATATTGTAACGCGTGAATAATTGCGTGCTGTTTAGCGTGTGTGATATTCACCAGATATTGTTGGTGATTCAGCTGTAAAGAGACGAGAACCGATTAATTGTCGTGAGTAATTTTGCTATTAAACGGCTTAGTACGTGATCAATCGATTGTTCGCGTTGATTTACACGTGGTGAGCCGCCATTGTCATTAGTATATATTATCGAGCCACAGCGCGACGCGATATTGATAGATTATAAGTACGAAACATTAAAATATTATAATATTGTAAATCCGGTTAGTTTTAAGTAATGAGTAATAACAATTATCATATCGTTGATTTTGAGATATATTTTCGCATCGTAGTAGACCCGTCATTACCACGACCCAAATATAATCATTATTTAAACTTATTTTTTCATCATTTGCCATTGAAGGCGTTTTCATTTCTGTATGATATATTTTCTTCATGTTTAATAATAAATAGTATTATCATTTGTTAATTAATTTGAACACGTGAGTCGGTTTATTGAATATTGATAGATTCCCCCGAAATCTTAGACCATTGCAGGTCATCGGGGTGGCATCCCATTTTTGAGGACAACACCAACAACAAAACAAGGTGAATTCTGAGTGCGCCCCTGTTTTTTACGAATCAGCAGGGCGCATCTCACATCTTATATTGTGTACTTGGCAAACAAATGACTGATATCAAATCTTTTTGAAAAGTAATTTTTCAAAGTAACTTTTTCAGATAAACTTTTTGCAAAGTAATTTTTCGAAAGTACCTTTTTTAGATAAACTTTTTGTAAAGTAATTTTTTCAAAATAAATTTTCCAAAGTAATTTTTGCAATTCAATTTTTTTGCCACACATGAATTCGGCGCCTTTTTTTCTTTTTTTTTTTCAAAGTTTGTCCTTTTTTTTGATATCACTTCTTTTTTTACTACAAGTACAATAATTAATCAAAATAAACTTTCCAAAGTAATTTTTGCAATTAAACTTTTTTGCCACACATGAACTTGGCGCCTTTTTTTCCTTTTTTTTAAAAAAAAGTTTAAATGTAATACAATATTTCATTTATTTTGCAAGACTAAACATATAAAATGTTTGAATTTAATATTTGAATGGATTAATGTACAACTTGATAAAATTTTCAGCCATCTATTCTATTTCATATTTGACATTTTTTTCATCATACATCATTATTGGTTTGATAACTAATTTCTTTAATGACGGAAAAATATATTTGGTACTTTTGATTATAAAACCCTTATCGCACATCAAATGAATCATTTGCGTAATTAAAACTTTTCATATAAATATAATAAAACTTATGATGAATATGCAACCCAATTTATTCAATCGTAAATCAATGAAATCATTATCGACTGAAATATAATAATTAAAATTTTTAAGATAATCGATATTTTCTGACTGATTCATTTATACTTAATAAACATACAACAAATCAATATAATTCATCTATATATATAAAAACAAACCTATCTCTGTTATATTTTAAGTATTAAGTATATATATGAAAATATATGAAAAATGAATCAGCTTTTTTCATAATAGTTGAAAATGTATATCCATTTTTATTATTCCCCAATAGCATTTGGTGCACTCCACCAAAGGCTATACAGGGATTTACATGAGAATGCACTAGATTATTATTATTTTATTATGACTATAACTGTGCTTCGTCGGTAACTCATCATCTTCAAAAATTTTCAAATTAGTATAGAAATTGGCCGCTAGAGTTGAAGAGAAATAATAATAATAGTATCATATTTCTTGATATTAATTTTGATCTGATGACTAGTGTTAAAATTGACCGCCAGAGTAGAGAAAGAATAAAATCTACCATGCGAGAAAAGGACAGACTCATAGATATAACGTGTGTTAGAAGGAGATCGCTGTGACCTTGCAATAATAAAAGGCAAAATGATAGAGCGTATTGGAAGTGAGAGAAAGATACTACAGTGCGCGGAACGAGAAAGACAAGTTAACGTTTCACACACGCATTGGATAAAGATGCCCAACAGACGACGACCAGGACTGAATTTTTTTCATCATGAAAATCATCAGTTTTTAACTTCAACTCAATATATCTTCCGTAATACGGAACGTGGGAAATGAATAAAATCAGCTTTATTATATAATTTGGACACGAGCTTTCAATTGCGCCCATTATTTTTCCGCTAAATATAGTGCATATATGAGATCTCATCTAGTGGTCTCTCGAAACTCGGACTTTCGCGTAAAGATACACGGTACGTGAGTCTCGCTCCGCTGTGAACTTGGCGCGAGACACTACCATGTCTCTTGATATAGAGTCAGCAAGTAATTCTGGAAAGTCGTTGCAGATGTAAAAGAATATTGTCAAACAGGCGAATCTATAATAATAAATAAAATACCTATCATTAGTAAAAGGAATTTTGGATGTTCGAGTGTTTAGACCTTTACTTGCGTAAGTCTTCTTCACTTAACCTTTCTTTCTTTGGGTCACGGACTCTTCACGTATTTCACTTTGGTCCATTTTTATGAATTATTTACTGAATTCAAAATTAGAGTATTCATTGCAAGTTTCATTAGGAGTGCACGAATGATTCAGTAAGTAACCTAATGATTCTTGTGGAGAAAAATGAATTTGAATTATTTTGTGTTACAAAATTCATATATTTGATTTGCGCGACCTCTACATATCATCCGATTTGCTTCAAAAAATTAGAACATTTTTATATTGTACCCTTCAAAACATACTGAAACAGAGACTAAAAATAAAAAAAATGTTTTTTTTTGGGCTACCCTATTGTATACATTAAATTTAATCAAGCAAAATAAAAGTAAACAAATAATTATTTACTCTTTGATTCATTACCTTTCGATTGAGTACAACATGAAATAAGGTTTCTGCCAATGTATTTCAGGATATCAATTTCATTTCATGATTTTGACTTCAATCGAATCATATCTATCTTGCTCGTTGCGTGATTTACGCTCGAAAATATTCAATGATTTCCAATTTGATGATCATTTTTATGAAAAAAGGGTTTCGTCATTAAGAAAACGAAAAACGTGATACTATTTTCTTCATTTAATTTTTAATGGGGCACGAGCATGCTAGAAACATGCGAACAATTGAATTAAAAGTTGAAATTTTGAAAAGTCGGATGTTTGCATGAGATGATTTATTATTTGTTAGATGTGTTAGGTCCCAAGCGACCTTTTCCCCCTCCTCCGCAACCGTCAATTCAACTCTTACAGTATTTTCATTCCATATTTGAATTCAATATTTAGCGTCGCACCTCTGATTATATTTTTATTTTATTCATATTAATATTATATTATTCCATTAGATTTATTTAATAACGACTTCGACTTAGTTAATTATTTGAGACATAAACTCATATCTGTGGGAACACTCTTGTTTTATTCTTCTCATACGATATTCAATGCTATCTTTCACTTTGACCAAAGATTCTAAGAAACTTCTTTTATTCAAATCTAAAGCGCTATCATATTGTGCTAACGCAACTGCATGCGACCAAGAGAACGCGTTAATTTGCTGACCAAACGAAATTTACTCAAAGACTTTTCTCATCACTTAAAATTAGTTCTTGACTAAATATCAATCCAGCAACATCAAAAGTACTAACGCGAGAGTAGAATCTGTTTTTCAGTCAAAATAATAAATCTCAGAAACCTCGCACTAATTTTGTCATACTTCCGAACCTCGTTCATTTCTACTATCGTTTATTGGTACATTCAAGTTCTCATTATCATTAACAAATATTATTCTAATTAATAATTACAAATCAATCCATATGTCATAGTGTAAGTGGAATAGTTAGGGTGTTAGTGAGTGAAACGTAGTGAAAACGATAAATGTCGTGTATCGCGACTATAAATAATCGAACAATCATAAAAACACTCGAAATTAAATTTCATCATTGTAAACTAGTTGATAATGAGTGATTGATTAATAAATGGTAAATAGCGTATTTAAACAAATTATTCAATACAAATCCATGAACCTATTCTCAATCCCATCCATCATTAACCCACATTGCACTTCAGCTACGCTTAGTAGTGGCGGGCAACGATCCCTTACCAAAAATAAATAAATAAATTACGTTCAACACCAACCAGGACGTAACAATAAAGACGGTGGCAGCGGTGGGATCGCTTGCCTGAAGTGTGAAGTGAATTAAGAACAATCAAATAGTGATGCAACATAAAATTAAAGAACAGTTAAATCAAGTGAATGCATAGTAGAAAAATTTACTGAAATTACAAAAAAACTCATATTTGTGGAAAAAATTCTTTATAATAAATCTGTGAAAAAATCAAATAAAATTGTGAAAAAATATATAACGAATAAATTTGTAAAAAAATAATGAATTTACAATAAAACAAAAAATTAAATTTTTGAAAAAATGGTGAATTCACAACAAAAAATAATAAGTTGATGAAAAAGTTGATAAATCAGTGAAAAAGAAAAAAAATATCCAAAAATACAATAATTACAACAACATTAACATCTTCAATACAAATAAATAACTAACGATAGTTCCATTATTGATTCATCACACGAAAAGTTATATGAAAATATTCAACCATCGGAACATCGTCAACGGCGCCTATAAAAATTATCCAAGTTGAGAATTACCGACAACGTCACCGGAGCCTTTTTCCACACGACTTCGCAGAGACGCAGCAACTACAAGATCAGCATAATATTTCTTCAATAGTTTTATATAATTCGTAATTTAGTGAGTCGTAAATATTTTCTTTACTTTTATTCAATCATCATCTCTATTATTTTTCTTCACTACACTTTCAATTTCATTATATTGTACACAATATTGTCACTTTTTTTGAATTTAAAAAAAAAAGTCTTTTTTTTCTATTACCAAATCGTTTAAAATCTTTACTTTGAAATGACTGATTGCGATAACACATTAGAACAACTGCCAGCCAGTGCTAGCAATAATGACAAGCCACTTTTTGAGATTCCTGCTACAACTACACTAGCAGACGTAGTACAATTGATTCGCGAAACATATCACGCCACGAATATTCGCCAAGATAAAATGAAAAAACAAATGGCAGCTTTCAATGACAAAATTAACCGCCCTAAGCGACGGTCAAATTCAATATCTTCATCGGCATCCGATGCATCAGATCATGAGATTTTGCATACAAATAATCACCCGCGACAAACACTAACTCGAACATCAAAGTTGCCAACACCTACTCCACACCTAAAAACAACAACCGCGCAAATTCAATCACCATTTCTACAAACATTCATACCTGTCTTACAATCACAAAATCTGGTTCAGTTGCCTAGACCCAGAGTCGCAACTAACGCCGATCGACATACCACACCATCGTTAAGCCCAAAAGGGTATTTGCAATCCATTCCATACTTTGACGGCACTCCTATGTGCTATGATGCCAGCGAATTCATAATACACTGCAAAAACGCTTTACCATATATACCACAATATCAAGAATATGAAATTTTGGCATTACTAACGGGCAGAGTGAAAGGCGAAGCTCTACGACGCGCTTATAAGGCAAAATCGCGCACAGTTCAAGACTTGATAAATTTTATTAACGACAACTTTGACATACCAAAAACATATTTTTCTCTCAGAAGCCAAATTCTCAAATTAAGACAAGGAACAAATGAAAGTATGAATACATATATTGCCTGAGCACAAGAATTATTGACTGACTGTAAAGAACGACTATCACAATCAAACATAACTAACAAAAAATCAGCTAGACAAACTTTGAATGACGATTTGACTAACGGTTTCGTCCATGGGATACAAAGAAAATATTTGAGACTATTCACAACTAAAAGTTTCCCAAATTTCACAGCAGCCCGCGCCGAAGCTCGCAGAGCAGAAGAAACATTAGCCGAATTTCCTCAACTAGATTACTCAGCCGCAATAAAAAGAGACTGTTTTTTGTTACAAAATACGAATAACTCTAAAGACAATTAAACAATTACTGACAATAATGACAAAATTAAATGCACCTTTTGCCAAAAACCAGGACACACAATGGACATTTGTTATAAGCGTAAAGCTTCAGGAAATAACCAGAAAACAGCATACCAACAAAATTCAAATACTACAAATTCCAATAATTTCAATATTCAAATATGTAACTATGGTCAAAAGCCGGGTTACACTATTGGCGTTTGCTTTAAACGCAAGGCTCAAACAAACAATCAAAATTTTTCACCACCATATAATTTAAACGTTACAAATTCTTATAACCTCAATACGCAAACGTACAATTATTGCCAAAAACCACGACATACAAATGACGTCTGTTTCAAACGCAAAGCCCAAGGAAACAATCGAAATTCAATGTATCAACAAAATCCAAATATAACAAATTTCAATAATCCTGATATCCGGACATGTGACTTGTAACGTTCTTTCGTCTGACTGTCGGCTGACAGATACCCTCGGTGATTATGCCGGTAGACTCAGCCGAATTCCAGGATTCGTGACTAGGTGAGGGTGAAAGAAACGTCTGACAAAATCACGAATTTCGTTTTGAATTCTCCTTGGTGATATGGAGAATACGTTTATTTATGCTCCTACAATAAATTGCAATCCCGTGTCGTACAATTGTTACGTTGATTCCTCGTCGTACAATATTTTCTTAAGTCGCAGTTTTATTCTTTGACACGAAATGCCTCTTAAAAGCTATTACAATAATGTTTGAAAATCCCGGTACGCGTACAATACTGTGACGATGCGGTTCGCGTGAGAGAGATCAAGGACACCTCAGCTTAGTGCCAGCTGTTAGTGTCACGGGCAGGAATACTAGGACGGGCAGAGGTGCTTCAGCTTAGTACCAGCTGGCGGCACTCGGGATCAGGATGGAGCGATATCTCCGCTTGCGGCGAGCGAAAGATATCCCGGCAGGACAACAGGAGTGATTCCTCAGCTTAGTGCCAGCTGTCAGAGTCGTACGGGTACACGTGCTGCCGTCTACTGCGGTCAGCGAACACGTGGCGGATACGGGAAGGTACGGGATAACGTGAGAATACGGCGTCCTCACGGTGAAATCGATGAAATTGTAGTTCTTAAAAGAACTGTTGGTTTTGAGCTCCGAGAAGAGCTGTTCGGCGTAAGCGATGAAATTTAGCTCTCAAAAGAGCTATTGGTTTGGAGTCCTGAAAAGAACTATTTTCCCACGTTGATTCTTCACTCTGGTTACTGGATACTGGACACGGGTCGCTGGACTGGTGTTGCTCGTACTGAGCACTCAACGTAGACTGAGCTCTGCGAGCTCGTGCGGTGGCTTATGTAGCCGCGGCGGGCCTCTTCCACTCCGCGGCGTACGTTGCGCAAAAGCGGACTGCGCATCTCCCACTGCCTTGCGGCGTTCAGTGGGGGATTCTTGGTATCGGCGTGGCAGTGAGACTCGTAGGTTCCCCCACCCGGTCGGTTGGGTATTCGGACTCTGACGGGTCGGGTTCGATCCCGGCTCGTTTACATTTATTTTTTTTTCCCTTCCATTTATTCAAATTAAAATTAAAATATAATTAAAATATAATATTAATTGTGTTCCCCGATAGCATTTGCCGGTACCAGAGCATTATTTCTTTGGCACCAACCAGCCATGGGGATTTTACTGTACGTGTGCGACCTAGGTCGTCACAAACTATTGCAAAATACCTGGACACCTAATTAAGGATTGCCGTAAACGAGCCTATTACAATAATATACGATTCAACAATGGCTTCACGAACACAAATAATTACCAGAATCCGGGAAACGCGAGTGCGCCCTGACTGTTTGGCCCAACAACGGGCATCAATCACAGCGCGCCAACACAAGCCCAGTTAGACACTCAACCGGATACCTAAGAAATGACACCTCAAAATCAAACATATTAAACATTAAGGAGATACAAATTTTGAGGGCTGAATGTTAAATTGCGAATACATCTTCTTATTTTTCACCATCAATTTTTATAAAAAATAATAGAATGAAAGATGATCGAGCCTAATTTCTCATAGACACAGGATCCCAATCAAACCTTATCAAACTCAACCACTTAAAAAATACGTTCAATGTGAACAAAAATATTAGATACGAATTGAATGGCGTTTTAAAAACCGATAAACCAATGACATTAGGAAAAATTGATTTAATTATATATAATACAATTAATGAATTCCACATAATACCAGCAGAATTTCCACTGAATTACGCAGAAATAATCGGCACCGAATTCATGCAGAAAAATAACGCAAAAATTGATTATGAGAAAAAATTAGTCATTGACAATAATTTTGATTACCCTTTTTATCATACGGAACGAATTCTATTACCGGCAAGACAGAAAACATTGATGATAATTCGACTTTTAGACAACAAATTAAACGAAGGTTACATTGACCAAATAAATATGCCAGACGGGATTTTCGCGGAAAAATCAGTAGTCTTAAATCAAAACGGTAAAGCTTAAATTTTTGCTATCAATACACGCGAAGACGACGTGACTGTTGACGTTCCAGTAGTACCATTATATCCTTTCGAAACCAGTGAAGACGAAGGAGAAAATAAAATAAAAAACAAAATTTCCAATAATAAAGCTGAAAATCATGTTGAAAAAGTAATAAATACTCTCGATCTCAGTCATGTGAATATTGAAGAAAAAGCAGCAGTACATGAATTAATTACTGAATACGCTGATTTGTTTCGTTTACCGGGTGAATTACTCCATTTCACGAACGCTATGACTCATCGCATTATCACTCCTGACGACATTCCAGTCAATACACGACAATACCGTTATCCACCACTACAAAAAGACGAAATTGACAGACAAATAAATGATTTATTGAAAATGGAAATAATACAACCATCAGCATCTCCATATAATTCACCTTTATGGATAGTTCCGAAAAAACCCGACGCTCAAGATAATAAAAAATGGAGACTTGTAATTGACTATCGTAAAATTAATGATAAAACAGTCGGAGATGCTTATACATTACCGCTCATCAACGATATATTAGATCAACTAGGTGGCGCAAAATATGTCTCAATATTCGATCTTGCTTCCGGTTTTCATCACATTGAAATGAACGAAAATGATAAAGAAAGGACAGCTTTCAATACGCCACATGGCCACTACGAATTTAATAGAATGCTATTTGGTGTCAAAAACGCACCTGCAACATTTCAAAGATTAATGGATTTGGTATTACGCGGATAACAGGGAAATGAATTATTCGTTTATTTAGATGATATTGATATTTACACTCGTTCCATTGAAGAACATGATATTAAATTAGAAAAACTCACTGATAAACTTCGACAAGCCAATTGAACATTACAAACTGAGAAATGTCAATTTTTAAGAACGGATGTTCAATATTTGGGACATATTATTGGCCACGACGGTGTAAAGCCCGATCCTGAAAAATTAAAAGCAGTCAAAAATTTTCCAATTCCTAAAACACAGAAAAATGTCAAAGAATTTTTAGGACTCGCTGGTTATTATAGACGTTTCATAAAGAATTTCGCTGAAACCGCTAAGCCATTATCTGATTTAACAAGTAAAAATGTCGATTTTCAATGGCAATTTGAACATCAAGCAGCTTTTGAAATATTACGTGACAAATTGTTCAAATCACCTATTTTAATTTATTCAGATTTTGATAAGCCATTTGTTGTGACTACCGATGCGTCAGGTTACGCAGTCGGCGCTCTCTTATCTCAAGGTGAAATAGGTGAAGATTTACCAGTGGCGTATGCATCCAGGGTGATGAATAAATCAGAACAAAATTATCAAACGACCGAAAAAGAAATGCTCGCTGTAATATTCGCATTGAAAACTTTCCGACCATATTTATACGGAAAACAATTTACACTAATCACCGATCACAGACCTCTTGTTTGGGTTAGCAACTTTAACGACACATCATCACGTGTAATGAGATGGCGAGAACGCGTCAGAGAATTCGATTTCAAAATTCAATATAAAGTTAGAAAAATAAATACAAACGCTGACGCTCTATCACGCAATCCAGTAGTCGACGCTGAACCACGAGAAATATATATGGTTAATGTCGCATGGAAATCGAGTACGGAATCAAACACTGAAGGCTGGGAAGGCTGGCCTTCCCATACACAAAACACTTATCTCAAACCCTTAGAACATTTAAATACTCTAGTAGATACAATTCACGAACCCCCGGAGGGTATGGAAAATACAAAACGACAAAAATAGCAGATAATTCAAATACAAATATCGCAGGAATCAAAGAAGCTACTAATATCGCAGAAATCAAAGAAAATAAAAATACAAATATCATAGAAAATACAAATATCGCAGAAATCAAAGAAAATACTAATATCACAGAAATCAAAGAAAATAGGAATACAAATATCATAGAAAATACAGATATCGCAGAAATCAAAGAAAATACTAATATCACAGAAATCAAAGAAAATAAAAATACAAATATCATAGAAAATACAAATATCGCAGAAATCAAAGAAAATACTAATATCACAGAAATCAAAGAAAATAGGAATACAAATATCATAGAAAATACAGATATCGCAGAAATCAAAGAAAATACTAATATCACAGAAATCAAAGAAAATAAAAATACAAATATCATAGAAAATACAAATATCGCAGAAATCAAAGAAAATAAAAATACAAATATCATAGAGAGAATAATCAAGCGCGGTCCAGGTAGACCACGGAAAAAACCACTCAATGAACTTCCAGAGAAGAAATTAATAAAACGAAAACGAGGCAGGCCTCGCAAGAAACGCATACACAAACCTCACACTAATCTACAGAACATTGTACTAACGTTTGATTCCACTGATTCAACCACGGACAAATATAATTTATTAAGAAAAAAGCTGCGCATAAAAAGCGACAGCGCAGACACAGACAATGATAAATATGATACGTCTGACTCTGAAACATCTATATACTCAGTAGAAATGGGTATCAATCCACGTATATTACATGAAATGCATTCACACAAATCTCGTAATAAAACAAGCACAACTTCCGACTCAGAAACATCAATATATTCAGTTGAAATGACAACTAACCCACGTACATTACATCAAATGAAATTATATATAGACCACAATAAATCAAATGCAACTTCTGACCCTGACGACACTCCTCACCACATTGAAAAAATAAAAAATGAAACAAGAAAGAAAAATCAAACTAAACAGATCGAAGATTCTCATGCAAAATTAGACCGTATTGATAATGCAGCGGACAAAATTGAAATTCATACATTACACCATTCACCACCATATTCGTCGGATAAAAATATTAGAAAGAAAATTGAAATAACAATAAGCGAATCTGAAGAAGAATCAACAGGACTTGAATCGGACAACGATGACAAATACACATTAGCACATAATATTCCATTACCACCATCACACTCATCATCAGAAACAGAGACAGCAAGCGAAAACGAGAACAATAATAGAGAATCGCCTCCACAGAGTACGAGGAAGTAACAATAATAAAGTAAAAGAATCTTTACCCACAATAACTGAAACTCAAAATTTACCCGTAATAAATACAGTCGATGACAATAATCGCATTCCCGATATTAACAATCAAATTCTACAAATAAATAATTCTTCAGATTCAGAAGGAGAAATTAATAATTTAATTATTGCAACAGCCGAAATACATCCAGAAATAAACGAAGATAATATACTACGACAATCACCTCACCATAACGAACGTAGAATAAAAAGAAAACGCAATTGTAATAAGAGTAGCAGTGGGTCAGTGACTCAATCAGCTGACGCGAACATTCCAAATCGTCGACCTAAGAAGATAACCAAAAGAAATCCAATACAAAGCGACTCTCTAACACAACTTGATGAAATAATTATTGCTAACACCCAACCAACGGAGACTCAGGACACACACGCTTCACGTTCGCCAGTGGTATCTTCAATAAATTATGACGAGATAACTGTTGCAAATATATCGCCAATGGAAGTAAATGATACACAAGTTCCATTATCACCTATTCCGCCAACATCAAAATATACCAACACAAGAGCGACCAATTATCAGAGATAACATCCAAATTTTTTCAAACATTATTGAAATTGCTGACAATTTAGACATGAGAAAAGATAATTACATTTGTTTCTTGGAAACAGACGGAGCTCCTATAGATGACGTAGGACGAAAATTGATACAAAATGGTCTTATACCACCTCCATCTGATCAAGTAAAATATCAAATTTCAGAAATTATTGTAAATTTCACTAAAAGTAAAATCTTCTTTGGTATAATTATAGGAAGAAAAAATTCGAAACGCATAATGGAAAACGATTCAAATAATGCTATAAAAAATTTAGTAAATAAATTGAGAGAACTAAACGTAAAGTCAGCAAGCATATCACGAGGTTTGAGCGTGTTTGACATCAATCTTTGGCGTAAAATAAAAAGCGCATTGAGACTCACATTAATAGGCAGTAATATTAAAATAACAATCTGTAGAGAAGAAATAACAATACCAAATCCAGATCAAATTCGGAATATTATTAAAGAGAATCACGAAACTCTATTCGCAGGTCATAAAAGAGTAACTAAAACTTTCAATAGAATACGTCAAAATTATTTTTGGAAAAAAATGAAAACTGATATCGAAAATTATATAAGGAAATGTGAGAGTTGTCAAAAGAAAAAGCTAGTACGCATTAAAACAAAACAACCTATGGTTTTAACTGACACCGCGATCAATGTATTCGATAAATTAGCACTAGACATAATTGGTCCACTAGAACTATTAGAAAACGGGAATAAATACATCTTAACTATGCAAAATGATCTCTCAAAATACTGTCTAGTGGCGCCCATGAAACACATCACCGCCGAATGCGTAGCAAAAACATTCGTCGATAATTTTATTACTCGTTATGGCTGCCCCAAAGCAATATTAACAGACCAAGGGACGGGATTCACAAGCTCTTTAATGCGTAATATGGCAAAATTATTTAAAATTAAACAAATCAGAACGACATCATTTCACCCACAATCGAACGGAGCACTTGAGCGTAGTCATCAGGTGTTAACAGACTATTTAAAACATTACGTCAGTAAAGGCGTTGGGACAAATGGTTATCACACGCTATGTTCGCATACAATACCAGTAAACATGAAGCTACAAATTACACTCCACATGAAGTAGTGTTTGGAAAACCAGCACTCATGCCATCTGAACTCAAGACAACAGATCGACTAAGTACATACGACGACTACGTTTACGATTTAGCTTCCAGACGCACAGAAATAAGAAATATCGCCAGAGCAAATCAGGAAAAAGCTAAAGAAATTTCAAAAGCATATTATGATAGAAAAATAAATACAGTACCATTTCAAGTTGGACAGTACGTATACATATTAAAAAATATTAAGAGAGGAAAATTTGACGACAATTACATTGGACCATACCTCATAACTGCTATTTTTCCCGACAAACAAAATATTGAAATTCAAAAAACATCGAAAACTAAGAAAATAATACAATGCAACCAAGCCAAAATCGCACATGTTTCCGACGACAGCTCAGAAATTGAATCTTCTAACTGAAAAAAAATAATAATCTTTTATGTATGCACTTCATACTACACCTAACAGAAACAGATAAAATACAAATCACAGACTTTTTCATTAAAACTTTGCTGACCCAACTTCATACTCGAAGCCCACTGCTATAACATTCATCTCGTTCTCCGCTTTGATCGGAAATTCGCATAAAACTGTAGAGCGCTATAGATATATTAAACACACGCTGTTTGAGAATGACACCTCTGTCAGCGATTATTAATACTGGCGCCATCTTTGACTAAGCGACGGCCAAAATTATGCGCCCTTTGTTGGGACTGCATGCATGCAACTAGTGCGGCATGCAATTTAGTATCACTACGCCTGTCGTCTCGTTGACTGTCTCCGCGCTAATTGTTTCGGCAAAATTAGAGAAATTCAATTGAGTCTATCGTTGTGTCTACTATTCTTTTTGTGATAACAAACTAATTATATGGCTGACTACACTTATTGACCACTTGTGAATCTACATGACGGAATACAAGCAGTGGTTTACGCGGTTTAGTGGACTTACGACCCACGAGTCGCACGCCATTGTGCCGGTATTTCAACAGCGCTGATCATTCGTTACAACAAATCAATAATTTAATCACTGAGTCCACATAACGTGTAATAATTGCGGCCTTACAACCCGCGATTAACTACTGATCTAACGTAACTTTAATCACGACGCTTATTTTGACGCCACCACAATCTGCATATAATTTCGCTCACTAGACATTGTGATGATGTGGCTTTGCCCATCATCACTTATCATTCACTTTTAATGTACTGCTGCGCTGAAAGAAATAAAATCGTGTACTATTTTGAATTCAGGTTAAAGTAGCAAATGAAAAAATAGAAAATAGTACCTCAAGAAATATTTAATGTAACAATAGTATGAATGAGTAAAAAAGGATGAATGCGTTAAACATCTCAACACCATGACAACTAAGGAAAATCCAGGTCAACATCTAGGATCTTCACGTTTAAATCTCTCTCGCGGTCCATCGAAATTGGCAAGAGAACAGTGAAAATTATAACAACCAGTATAAGCAAGCAAGAACCATCCGGATAACCTACAAGAAGCAATAATGTCTAATCTGAGTGAAAGAAACAGAAAACATATTGAGAGGACATTTACCTATGGAAAATCAGCATCAGTGAATCCGGATCAGTTGAGAAATATTGGAAAACAACAAACAACAATCCAATCTATAATGAAAGGCAGTCAGCCAGATAACAATATGCCCACCTGTCAAAACACACTAAAATGGCGGATAAGATACACTTGCCCAGTGCTTAGTCGCCGGACTTTGGAAAATGGCGGATAAGATACACATGCCCAGTGCTTACAATAGAGCAGCATTGATCCAATAATAGACAGATCGATCATAACTCCAATATCCAACGTTATTATTGCGCAATCGCCCGCCAGAGTCCGCGTAAGGTCGAGGCCAAGCCAATCACAGTCCGGAAAAAATTGCAACCAATGTTCTGACCAATAGTAGATGACCGGAGAGAGCGTCGAGGAGAAATGAGAATAAGGATAAGACGAAGCAACACGAGGAAACGGGACGACGGCCATCTTGATGTTACTAAGAGACGAGACTCCACGAGTGGATGTTGCATGTGTACGAATTTTGAGCGAAAATATATTGAGAGAGAAAATAAATCGAATCATTGAAGAAAACCAATATAATAACAAGAAAATTGATATCTGTTGGAGCAATTGAGAGGTCGAATTGGAAGGGAGTACAAATATTAAGATAATTGCCAGGTAAAGAGATTTGAGATATTATATTAACACGTGCAGCCATTAGTCGGCCACGTGGGGAATAGTTTGATTTGATAATTCTTTGTGAAATGTTTCTTTTGGCGCAGCAACAATCGTCTCTGGTCTGTATTGTATGTATGAAGTAAAAAATCGTCAATATATGAATAAATGAGAGAGAGATTTATGGATGAATGAAGAGGTTAATGTAAGGGTTTGTAGACCCATCGCGGACCTCACGCATATAATTTGGGACACGATATTAATATGATAGATAAGAAAGTAATTCAAATAAGTAGTCTAACCGGAATAATTGTTAACTATAGCCCTTAGAAAAGGCTATATTATTATTCTTAATTGTCAAACGAATGATTTTCGGCGTTGGAAGAGATAAATAAGAAAGATCAAAGAGATTATTTGTTCATCTCAAGGAGATATTATAGTTCTTGTAAGGCTCAAATTTATTGTTAAACATTGCTTCTATTATATGATAATACATTCAACATTTTGTCATTAAATATTATTGAAACGAACCAGATGTATAGAAACAATTTATTCTAGATACAGAAATTATATTGAAATTAATGTGAACATAATTTATTTGATTTGAAGGAAATTCCAACGTTTGGAGATACCTAACCAATAGAATTACCCCAGGATTCTATTGTGTAATGTAACTGGGGTGGCATCCCTTGTTTTGTTTTTGTGTGTCAAGAAAAAAAATAAAACATTTGTGACGGTAAGTCTGGATTTAAAAATATTTCCGGATTCTAACCTTTCTGAGGAAAGGCGACCGTCATAACATCCATTATTTATTTTATGACGTGTATTATATTGTGTGCTTTGTTTAATATATGTGACATTAAAATTACCAGTGTGCGTACAGTTCTTTAACAACCTGAAAAACATACATACTCCTGAATTCACTCAAACATTTGGTCCTTCGAGCCGGATGTTTGGTGCGAATTAGTGTGTAAAGTTGTGTAATAAGTGCCTCGTGGTAGTTAACGGTTACAAAATTAGTGCGTGCGCATTGAACAAAGTCGCGTGATACACGTGCATTGTGTGTGTGTGCATTAGTGAAAAACATTTGTGTGTGCATAGTGCAAGAAAGCGGGAAAAACTACGAACTTTGTCGAACATTGCCGATGACGACTAAGCGTACGCCGCCTCAACAAAAAGTTTCTCCCACTGCCTCTAAAATGGACTCTCCTACGAGAGGGAGCAGTGAAGCAGAAGATGCCCCATCATTACAACCGAGCCCACTAGTACGGCCAGGCTCCGCTCCTGTAATCACTATAGATTTGCCAATGACTGGTTCCACAGTGACTACACGGTCTGACTCTACACTGTCAACACTAACTGACAACACAGTGGCACCACGTCCTGGCAACACAGTGACACCACTTTCTGGTAACACACTGGCACCACCTGATCACAGAAAGCAAGAAGCCTCTCACAACAGTGCCAATCAAACAAGACGATTGAGAAGCGATTCGCCGGTTGAATTGTCAACAGAATTGACATTAAAAGTCAAGACTCAAATTGCTCGCTTTCAATTGCTACGTGAGATGTGCAACGACGTGCATTCAACAGATACGTTGCTGTCGGTAGAGGTGGTGACTGAACACCTGAATTACGCTGATTCAGTGCACAAGGCATTCTTGAAGGAGCACTCATACTTCGAAGTGACGTGGCCCAAGGCGTTCACACATGATGAGTACTTTACTGAAAATGTGTTCATGAGTGAATCATATGTGTACGCTCGAATAAAAACAAGACTGATCGCGCGAAAAGAAAAACCTGTCGCTCCACCTCAATCAACGCCGGCCACAACCTCGTCAACCCACTTGCAAACCAGCAAATTACCAGATTTGGCACTACCTGACTTCTCGGGAGACATGACGGAGTGGTCAAGCTTCAAAGAGATGTTCGCAATGGTGATCATGAATAATGAAGAACTGACGGACCTGCAACGATTGCAGTATCTCCGGTCATGTGTAAAAGGAGCCGCAGCAACCCTGATCAATTCACTGGCAATGAAACCAGAATCATTAAAGCTTTCATTAGATCTACTGGCTGCACGCTATGAGAATCGCCGCGACCTGATCATGTCTCATCTCGACAAGATAATAAAATTGAAACCACTGACTAATCAAGCCGCCTCAGCACTGATGGCTAATCATGATCAAATAGTAGAAGCGTATCACTCACTACGCACACTCAATGTGACTGACAAGTTGGGTGAACACTTGATTGTTGCATTGGCTACTTAATCACTGGATCGATCATCACGGCTGGCGTGGGAATCCACAATTGGCAACGCGAAGGACTATCCGTCAATGATGTCCTTCTTGAATTTTATGCAGAATCAAGCTCGAGCCTTCAAGTCAGTAGAAGGTTCGCAGAAGGTTTCAAATCTGCGCACAATGCAACAGCAGTGCGCCCGGGATCTACTGCTGCTGCACGACCGGGCCTGGGATCAACGTCTTCAACACCGTCAACATCCAACGCCTCACCTCAAGCTGACTCCACACGACCTAGAACAACTGAGTGCTCGTATTGCAAGGAGAAGCACTTTATTGCAAATTGTCCAGCATTCCTGGAATTGAATGTTGATGCCAGAAAGCAAAGGGCGATAACAAATCGACTCTGCTTCAATTGCTTGGGCTATCATTCGTCCAGCGATTGCAGATCCCAGAGCAGCTGTAAGATCTGCGGTGTGCGCCATCACACGTTGTTGCATGGTTCACAGTATACACCATTGGCTCCACTTACTGACGAACAACGGAAAGCATTATCTCTGGCTCCAGCAGGTACATCAAAACCATAGGAAGTCTGTGCAATCGTCAATACAACCAAATCAACTGCAATCACATCCACATTATTAGCAACTGTCACTGCTATATTGAAGTCCCCATTAGCTGATCTCACGGTAAGAATCTTGATTGATCCTGGATCTGAACTTACATTTATATCCGCAGATGTTGCGTCACAAGTAGCTACTCCGCCTGATCGGACCACGATCACGATAAGTGGAATTGGTGGTAGCAAGGCCACTCAAACACGGGGAAAGCTGCTTATCACGCTGAGATCAATTCATGATAACTCATCAGTCAACGTTAATGCTCATATTTTGAAGAAAGTGACAACCATTCTACCATCTTTCAAGTCACGAAAAATCAACTGGCCACACCTGACAAATCTACAACTCGCCGACGAACGATTCCTAGTGCCTCGACAAATTGATATGATAATTGGAGCAGACAATTATAGGAAGATAATCTTACCAGACATCATCAACCCATGACCACTAATGCCCATGGCGCAACTATCCATGTTTGGCTGGTTGGTACTAGGACCAATCAACGCGACCTCAAGTCAATCTGCCCACACCTACCATGTGACCTCAAATTCATCTGAAGATTGCGTGCCACAGCTCCTCACGAAGTTCTGGGTCCAAGAAGAACTACCTGCTGACGCCACAGAAGATCTCACGGCAGCCGAAAGGGAGTGTGAAGAGCACTTTAAACTGACTCATCGACGTGATTCTTCAGGCAGATATGTTGTTCGCATTCCACTGACAGCCCCACGTAAACAACTGGGTAATTCTTACAAAGCTGCTCACAACGCTCTTCAACGAACAGTCAGAAGACTAACCAGTGATCCAATCTATGGCAAGCTATACTACGACTTCATGAGTGAATATGAAACACTATGTCACATGGTTCGAGCTGACCACTCAACTGATTCCACATCCACCGTCTACTATCTACCACATCATGAGGTGCTGAAACCCGACAAGGAGACCACGAAACTAAGGGTCGTGTTTAATGGGTCGTGTGCAACAGCATCTGGCATTTCAGTAAATGACATCATGCACACTGGTCCAAATTTATTACTGGACATTGTTGATGTGATCCTATGGATACGCCTGCATCGGCAACTATTCGCCACTGACATCACAAAAATGTATCGACAAATAGACGTGGACAGAGCAGATTGGGATCTCCAACGAATACTGTGGGTCGACCAACATCAGAATGAAGTGCCGTATTGTTTAACTACAGTGACGTACGGCACAAAAGCGGCTCCTTATTTGGCAACTCGAGCGCTATTACAACTCGCTGAAGATGAAGGTCATCGATTTCCACTAGCGATTCCACCTATCAAACAAGGAAGATACGTGGATGATATATTTGGAGGAGCTGACACCACAACTGAATTAATTGAAGTTGCAAATCAACTTATTGGATTATGCCATGCCGGATGTTTTCCATTGGCAAAATGGCATTCAAACACTTCTGAGTTGCTAACAGAGGTGTCACAACAATATTCATCTGACAGCACAATTACATTTGACGATTGTAATACAAAATTACTCGGATTAAACTGGCATCCATCAACGGACACATTCCGATCTGTGTCGAAACTGAATTCACAATCTGACATCATATCAAAGCGCATTGTTTTATCGGAAGTAGCACAAATCTTCAGTCCACTTGGATTCATATCACCGGTAGTAATCAAAGCAAAGATGTTGCTACAAGAGCTGTGGCTCCACAAACTTCACTGGGATGAACCACTGCCGCCACTATTGACCCAACGCTGGCTCTTCATCAGAGAAGATTTAAAAGGCTTGGCCAAGCTCACTTTGCCAAGGTGGCTCAACACCTTGAGCAACTCCAAAATCGAGTTACACGGCTTCTCTGACGCATCACAATTCGCGATGTCTGCAGTTATATATTTAATTGTTTCTTCTGAGTCCACAGGTATCCAGTCTACACTCGTGTGCTCGAAAACTAAGGTGGCTCCTTTAAAAAAGCTCACAATACCACGCCTGGAATTGACAGCTGCATTACTGCTTACTCGAATGATGACTCATGTTCAGAGATTGATCAATCTGGACATTGGTCACATCAACCTGTGGACTGACTCGTCGGTTACACTAGCCTGGGTGAAGGCGCATCCAGCGAAGTGGAAGGATTACGTTCGCAATAGAGTTTCACTCATACAAGAGCTGCAACCTGACGCCACCTGGAGACACGTGCCTGGAACATCCAATCCAGCGGATTGTGCCTCAAGACGCATATCAACAGAACAACTGAAAAATCACAAATTGTGGTGGACTGGTCCACATTGGATAGTATTGGATGAGTCCCACTGGCCAAAACAAGCCACAATTGCTGACGACACCTGTGACAGTGAAGCCCGCACTGAAAAGGCCTTACTTGCTGTTACCACTATACTTGAGTATCATTGGGATCTGATTGATAATACTAGTTCATTGCATGAACTGTTTCGACTCACATCCCTCTGTTTCAGCATACTCAACAAGCTGAAATCACGACTTGACGTCTTACCGATAGTCTGCGTGTCACCAGCAGATATGAATAACGCCAAAAAGTTCTGGATCAAAGCAACTCAGCACCTTTATTTTGGTGATGAACTGAAAAAGCTCAGAGCAAAGACGCAATTGCCATCCAGCCACAATTTCTGTCGCCTCACCGCGTTCATCGATGGTGATGATATCATTAGAGTTGGGGGACGCCTCAACTTGTCTGAATTATCTGCGGAATCAAAACATCCCGCAATCATCCCACGAGAATCACGATTGACGACGCTGATAGTGCAGGATGCACACATAAGAACGTTGCACGGTGGCACGCAACTGACTCTTCCATACACTCGACGGGCATATTGGATTATTGGTGGGAGAGCCGCGGTCAAGTCACATATATTGCACTGTGTGGTGTGTGCTCGACAGAGGGGGATCCGTGCCCATCAATTGATGGGCCAACTACCTCTCTCTCGGGTGTCACCCTCACGTGCATTCACGGCAATTGGAATCGACTATGCGGGCCCACTAACAATCAAATCATGGAAAGGACGAGGCGCCAAGACAACCAAGGGATGGATGTGCATCTTCGTGTGCTTCACCACCTCAGCAGTTCATCTTGAGGCCGTCACTGACTACTCAACCGACACATTCTTGGCAGCACTTCGTCGCTTCACGTCACGCCGTGGATTGCCTGCCACCATTCACTCTGACTGTGGTACCAATTTCATCGGCACTGATGCAGAATTGAAAAGATTGTTCACGCAATATTCTACTGAACACACACAACTGACAGCACTCCTGACTAATCAAGGCATCAACTGGAAATTCAATCCCCCTGCCCCACCACACATGGGTGGCAAGTGGGAAGCAGTCGTTAAATCTGTGAAATATCACTGGCGACGCACGGTGGGAGATGCAGTGTTGACATACGAAGAAGTGACTACACTACTGGCACAAATTGAAGCTGTGCTGAATACAAGACCACTGGAACCACTAACTGACGACCCAACTGATGTCTCAGCTTTGACACCAGCTCACTTCTTGACGGGCGACTCACTACACGCTGTCCCTGAACCGTCGTTGCAAGATTTGTCGCTGGCTCGCTTATCCCGCTGGCAACTTATACAACGCAAAGTGCAAGACTTTTGGAAACAGTGGTCAAGTCATTACTTACAACGACAGCAATCAATATCGAAGTGGCATCACCCAAACAACGGAATTAAAATTGGATCATTGGTGCTACTCACGGACGAGAGGTTACCACCCAGCAAATGGCCGCTAGCTCGGGTCCTGGATTTACACCCAGGCAGGGATGAATTAACACGGGTGGTCACCATCAAAACTGCGACCACTACATTGACTGGACCCATAGCCAAACTATGCGTCTTACCTGTTCCAGCCAATGATGATCGCTGACGACACATGGATACAGTCGTGGATTTACGACCCACGACCAATTGGCATTGAAGTCACACGCTGATCAACCACATTACCAAAATGGGAATTTAATCATCAATTGCATTGATGATTGGTGGGAGAATGTTTGAGAATGACACCTCTGTCAGCGATTATTAATACTGGCGCCATCTTTAACTAAGCGACGGCCACAATTATGCGCCCTTTGTTGGGACTGCATGCATGCAACTAGTGCGGCATGCAATTTAGTATCACTACGCCTGTCGTCTCGTTGACTGTCTCCGCGCTAATTGTTTCGGCAAAATTAGAGAAATTCAATTGAGTCTATCGTTGTGTCTACTATTCTTTTTGTGATAACAAACTAATTATATGGCTGACTACACTTATTGACCACTTGTGAATCTACCTGACGAAATACAAGCAGTGGTTTACGCGGTTTAGTGGACTTACGACCCACGAGTCGCACGCCATTGTGCCGGTATTTCAACAGCGCTGATCATTCGTTACAACAAATCAATAATTTAATCACTGAGTCCACATAACGTGCAATAATTGCGGCCTTACAACCCGCGATTAACTACTGATCTAACGTAACTTTAATCACGACGCTTATTTTGACGCCACCACAATCTGCATATAATTTCGCTCACTAGACATCCATTATTTATTTTATAACGTGTATTATATTGTGTGCTTTATTTAATACATGTGACATTAAAATTACCAGTGTGCGTACAGTTCTTTAACAACCTGAAAAACATACATACTCCTGAATTCACTCAAACACACGCTAAACACTGCGAAATCAAGTAAACACCAAAACGCTATAGATATACTAAACACACAATAAACTAAAGAAACACCAAAACACTACATATATATGGATACGACACCGTACAATAATGATAATAAAAATAATCATAATAATGAAGGAATAAACAGTTATGAAAAAAAAAAAAAAAAAAAAAGGGCGTGGCCTCTTATGCACATATATACGTATACTACGTACATACTTTACCCACACATATAAACAGAGACTACAACTAATGAACTAAACAGTTATATACAAAAAAAATATATATAATAAATAATAATAATAATAACAATGATTATGACAAAGACTGGACACGCATACATACAAATACATCTCAATCTCAGTCTACTACAAACCAATACATAAGTAATTAGTTATGTCTCACACTATCTCTACTATTTCTTTCTTTATTTCATGTAGCTATAATACATTCGTCACTTTCACACACACACACAAACATATTTTTATTTCAGCCTCGAAGTTTATATTCCTTTCTCTAATATATAAATTAGAAATAAGTTAGCATGAGAGAAGGCAAGAAAATTTTATATATCAAAAAATTTTTATAAAAAAAAAAAAAAAAAAAAAACAAAAAAAAAAATTAATGTCTAAAAATTTATAATTTTAAGTTTGTCAAATATAGCAATATTGCATGATAATTAAGTCACGCAGTAATGTATTTTTATTGTAAACTATCTTTTAAATTTTTTTTCTTTTCTTTCTTTCAAGAAAAATTATATTATTCTTTTTTATTAAATAACTAATTAATCGACAAAATCTGAGAATACCTATCATAATTAAATATGAAATTTGCATTTCTTCTACATAAAAAATCATTTAAAAAAAAAATATTATTTAGTATATTACTTTACTTTTTTATACATTGTAGCATTTAAATGTAAAATATACTCCGACATGCGACGCTCATTCAATTTTATCGGAATCCCTTGTTTATGTTATTGTTTCATCTCTATTTTTCATTCTTTTTCTTCGCGGGACGCTCGAGTCTCAAGGAGGGGCGTGTTAGGTCCCACGTGACCTTCCCCCTCTTTCCTTACATGAATTCAAATCTTTAACTTATTAGCCGTCGCTCCGCATTTGCAGTTCGGAATATGTTATCAATAAATTCATTGTATTATGATTATTATTATTATCTCAATAGCTAATAAGTTAATATTTCTTACTCTTTGTGAGAAACTTTTCTACGCTTCTTCCCACTGGGGAAACTTAAGATCGCACTTAGCATTTCGTCTTCTTTTTCACGGCATCGCACGATATCTCAAAAACGCTGAGCAAAGCGTCTCGTCGTGGAGACGAATCAACTTGCATTATGAATCTTTCCATCTTCTTTTCATAATTTCTATTGACAAATCAGTCTTGATCTTCACTTCAATCAGTCAACACGTAATTTGACAAAACGACTCTAAATTCATGAACTAAGTCTTGATCTTCACTTCAATCAGTCAACACGTAATTTGACAAAACGACTCCAAATTCATAAACTAAGTCTTGTAATAAATCATTGAAATAAAATCAATAATCGCGAAAATCTCGAGTATCAATAATTAATAACCTTAAAAGCTTACCTACTACATTTGTCAAGTTAATTTTAAGTTATAAGCAAAATTGTAAGAGTGAAATCATAAGTGTAACTTAGTGAACGAAGTGAATTTAATAAGAACTGTTCAGCACTCAATTAGTTAATTAATCAACGAATATTATATTCATAAATAATCAGTTCTTCTCATTCAATAAATAAAAAGTTAAATGTAATTGTTTGAGATTTTGCTTTTTTGTGATTGTAAATGCCGGTGGATATTTTAATATGGTAGAATTAAATGAATATTTCAAAGAGATTAAAAATTATATTCTTGTTTATTTATAAAAGACACTTTGGTTTTTATCACAGATTTTAGAGTGATGATGTTATCAATGATGAAGTTTGTTTTATGTAGTTGAGCGAGATGTATAATTGACTTAATATTCACGGGATTATATTAATCGTCGTGAATGATTATGCAAATGGCGGTATGCCGAAAACACGTGGCGTCGCACACAATGCCCAATCAATAATTATATGAATATATTGATTGCAATCGGATATTGCTCACTTGTTGAGTTGAATTGTGTTTAATGCGTTGCACTGAGTTACATGTGTTGATTCTTTATCACGTTGTGATTGTAATTGCAAAGATAATTTGAATTTGTAAAAACGAAAAGGCACGTCGCACTTGTTGAAGCCGGTGGTTCGATAATAATGGATTCTCTATCATAGAGAAGATAGAGAAGGACGGCTAGAGATGCGCCGTTGACGAAAATGCCTGTGCATGTGAATCTCGCGCCGTCGGCAAGGCTGTGTTAGTAGGCGCACAATGCACTGCGCATGCAACACGACAGTGGTAGTGTGTACATGTGATTTGGCGCAGGCAGCAAGCTTGTGTAAGCGCGTATGTGTAACATCTCGCGCAGGTGTCTTGAATGTATGTGTGTGTATATGTAATGTCCCAATGACCCATATATCATTAATCCTGAACATTCCGCCCGCGATCAGCAAGGTGTTGCTGATGATGATTCTTCTGAAACAGGTAGCACTGCCAATTTTGCAATTGGTCTTGTTAGTTGAGTCGTTGCTGTTTTAATTGTGACTACACGCGTTAGCCCGTCGGGTCCCGGATGCAGTTGAATGACTCTTGCAAGTGGCCACTTGCAAGGTGGAAAGCGTTCATCAGTCAGTAGAACTAATGAACCGACTTTGATGGTGTTTGATACATGATGCCATTTCGAAACTGATTGCATCCGTTGGAGATATTGTGTCGACCATTGAGACCAAAACCGTTGAAGAGATTGTTGGATAAGTTGCCACCGAGCTCTAGGTGGTATGTTATCATGTTCAACCGTTGGTTCTGGTAATGTTGATATGGATTTTCCAATGAGAAAATGTGATGGAGTTAACGCACTGATGTCATCAGGGTCATCACTTATTGGCTCCAATGGTCTCGAATTTAAAACAGCTTCAATTTGATGAAGTAGCGTTGCATACTCCTCATATGTTAATAATGAGTCCTTGATTGTTCGTTGAATGTGGAACTTTATGGATTTCACCGCTGCTTCCCATTTTCCACCCATATGTGGAGCGGCAGGTGGATTGAAATTCCACGTTGTGTTATCTTTGATGAGAAGAGAAGATAATTGTTGATTTTCCTTTGTATATTTTTTGAACATTGATTTCAAAGTGCTGTCAGCGCCGATGAAATTAGTTCCACAATCAGTGTAAATAGAATGTGGGATACCTCGACGAGATGTGAAGCGACGATATGTTGCAATGAATCCCTCGGTTGAATAGTCGGTGACAAGTTCAATGTGGATAGCAGAGGTGGAAAAACATACAAACACGCAAATCCACCCCTTTTGAGTTTTTGCGCCTCTTCCCTTCCATGTTTTGAGTGTAATTGGACCAGCATAGTCTATGCCAGTGTGTGTGAATGGAGATGAAGGTGTGACCCGTGAGAGAGGTAGTTGGCCCATCAGTTGATGGGCACGGATCCCCCTCTGACGAGCGCACACGATACATCTCAACACATGTCCTTTGATCGTTGATCGTCCACCAATAATCCAGTACTGTTGCCTAGTATGGGCCAATGTTAGTTGTGTCCCTCCATGCAGTGTGCACTTGTGAGATTGATCCACAACTAGTTTCGTGAATTGAGAATGACGAGGCAAAATGATTGGATGTTTGCAGTCATAATTTAACAATGCATTGTTTATGCGTCCACCCACTCGAGCTATTCCTTCATCGTCGATGAAGGCAGTAAGGCGGCTGAACACATGTGATGATGGTAGCGTTTGTTTTGCATTGAGTGATTTCAATTCATGTGCAAAAAATGTAGCTTGCGTCGCCTTTATCCATAACATTCTTGCCTTTTCTTTTGAAATTGTCAATGAAACTGCTTGTCGTTGACGTAACCTTGATATAAGTCTAAAACAAACAGAAGTTATATTAAGAAGTTTGTTGAGAGAAGAGTATTTGTAAATTAAATCCCAATGATAATCAAGTTTTTGTGCTGTTAGCACATTATTGATTCCTGGTCGGATTTCATCCTCGCTGAGATCGTCCTTGATCAGTGATAATTTTGGCCATTTATCATTGGTTTGATTTAACCATGATGGTCCATTCCACCATAGCGTATGTTGCTCAAGTTGTGTAGTTGATAGCCCTCGAGAGGCACAGTCTGCTGGATTGGAAGTGCCAGGAACGTGTCGCCAATGCGCTTTTGGTGTTAATTCATGAATTTGGGCTACACGATTCCTCACATAATCTTTCCAGCGAGCTGCTTGTGATTTGATCCATGTATGTGTCACTTGCGAGTCCGTCCACAAATATGTATTTGATATATTCAACTTGAGCGTTGATTGGACATACTGCATGAGTTTTGCAAGCATCAATGCAGCAGAAAGTTCGAGTCGTGGAATTGTAAGTTTTTTAAGTGGTGCGACCTTAGTTTTGGCACACACCAGTGACGTCACTTTGCAATTTGTGGACGATGATAAAACAGTAATGTAAATTACTGCTGCCATGGCGAGTTGTGATGCGTCAGAGAAGCCGTGAAGTTCCACCACTGAGTCGTTGACAGTGTTAAACCATCTTGGTATTGAGAGTCTGGCCAGACTTGTAAGATCTTCTCTGATTGCGTTCCATCGAGACGTGACTTGAGACGGTAGTGGATCGTCCCAATTGAGCTTGTGCAACCATAATTCTTGAAGAAGCATCTTCGCACGAATTATTACTGGAGACAAGAAGCCAAGTGGATCAAATATTTGCGCAACTTCTGATAGAATGATGCGTTTTGTGTATTTGTTATGTAATTGTGTTTTTGTAACAAATGTGAATTTGTCGTCGACAGAATTCCATCGTAATCCGAGTATCTTGGTATTACAGTCGTCGAGTGAAATTGTTGTATTTGTTGATTTTTCCGCAATTGAAATTGATTGAAGTAGTACAGCGTTATTGGAATGCCATTTGGCAAGTGGAAAACCGCCCGCGCTGCACAACTGAATAAGCTGTTGAGCTATTTCAATGAGGTTCTCATCTTCATCTGCACCACCAAATATATCGTCGACATATCTGGCATGCCTTATTGATGGCACTGCCAAAGGATATTTATCTCCTTCGTCATCAACTAGTTGTAACAATGTTCTTATGGCAAGAAATGGCGCCGCCTTTGTACCATAGGTTACGGTTGTGAGGTTGTATGGAGTCTCTTGCATATTGTCATCAACCCATAAGATACGTTGTAATCTCCAATCATCCTGATGAACTTGTATTTGACGGTACATTTTAGTTATATCTGTGGCAAAGATGTATCTGTGATGTCTAATCCACAGCAGTACGTC
The DNA here is from genome assembly GCA_918226075.1 of Microctonus brassicae. Lineage (NCBI taxonomy): Eukaryota > Metazoa > Arthropoda > Insecta > Hymenoptera > Braconidae > Microctonus > Microctonus brassicae. The sequence goes on from OW445482.1 coordinate 14,387,236, forward strand.
AGAAATATTCAATAACAAGTTTGCACCAGTGTGCATTAGGTCGTTGACAGATATACCAGATGTAGTTGGACTTGACCCATTAAATACCACCCTCAACTTCGTTGAGGTACTATCAGGTTTGATTACACCATGATGAGGTAAATAATAAATTGTATGATCGTTTGGCGAGATCAAATCAGCTTTGACCATGTGGTTGAGGTTCTCATACTCGTTCATGAAGCTTCTATACAGTTCACCATACTCCTTATTGTTTTGTAATCTTTTGAGGTTGCGTTGCAAACAAAAGTGTGCGGTATTGTATGAGTTTCCCAATGTATTTGTTGTTGATTTCAATGGTATTCTTACGATGTAGCGTCCCGTTGGATCTCGAGAATGTGTTGCAATGAAATGTTCTTCACATTCCTGTTCATCTGATGTGAGATGAGATATTTGATCAGATGGAAGTTCCTCCTGAACCCAAAACTTTGTTAATAAATCTCTTATTTCATCATTGCTGTAATAATTCGTTGACACAGTATATGATGAATGAGATTTGTTATGATGAGTATTTGTTGGTCCAAGAATTAACCATCCAAATATCGATAACTGTGCAATTGGTGTCGATGGTGCTCCTTTGATGATATTGGGCTTGATGATGTGCCCATAGTAGTCTGCACCAATGATAATATCCACTGATCTTGGTCGTAGATACTCAGGATCAGCCAATTTCAAATTGTTGAGGTGTGGCCAATGATGGTTTTTCAAGTAGAATGAAGGTAAAATAGATGTAAGTATTTGTAAAATATGTGCATTAATCATTATGATTTGATTATTGTGTAAAGATTTTACCTTGATTGTGGCGATGCCACGCGTATGTGTTGTTTGGCCTCCACCGATACCAACGATTGGGACATGAGATGATGTTCGTTGAACATTAAGATCCTGGACGAGCTTGTTGGTGATGAAAGTGAGCTCTGATCCAGCATCAATCAATAATCGCACGTTGTGGATAGTTGTTGATGTAGATACTTCTGCGATTGCTGTTGCCAAAAGTGTTTGATTGTTGAGAATATTGGGTGTTACTTGTCGTTGACTGTCGTTGACTGAATGTAATGCGTTGCATGATCGTTGATCAGTAATAAATTGCGGAATTGATTTGACGACTGTACCAAAACTTCAATTTGATTGTGATGATTGAGGTTTTGGCTCTGATTGTTGTGGTTGTGTGCGAGATGACTGTGAGTCATCATGCAACAGAGTGTGATGAAGTTCGTTGCACTCTTTGCATCGATGAGCTGATTTGCAGCTTGTTGTTGAATGTCGTCCACAACAATTTTGACACAATGAAGCGTTGCTTACCACTGTTCGTCGGCCAGATAATGACAGCGAGCGAAACTTTGGGCAAGAGATGATGAAATGGTCTTCAGTGCAGCAATCACACGGATAGCGTTGCATATTCGTGCGAGGTTGTTGTGGTTTGGCTTGTGAAGCTGTGTGTGATGACCGCTGGCCAGTTGTATTTTTTGATGTAGATGATTGAGAACCGCTTGTCGATGATTCTACGGTCTCTAATGCACGTATTTTGGACGTGATAAAGCTTACCAATTCTTGTTTTGGTGGAAACTCTTGTGTGGAGCCCAGTTTGGTCTCCCACGCCTCTCTCGTTTGCCTATCCAAATTGCGGATCGCAAGATGAATTAAGAGTGCATTCCAACGCTCTTCTGGCGTTGCCAATGGTTGCAGTGCGATGTCTGCGTCACGCACAGTTGAAATGATGGTATTCAATGAAGACGCGTTGCGTTGTTTCATTGGTGTTATTGACAATAATTTATCAAACTGTGACTGCATGATAACCCTTTTATTTTGATAGCGCTGCCTTAAATTATCCCATGCTGGTTGGAATGAATCACCATTGAGCGGTAGTGAAGAAATTAATTGAAGCGGTTCGCCTCTCAGACTTCCACGCAAGTATTGCAGACGCTCAATGTTCGATATGTGGGGATGATTGATAATCACCGATGTGAAGAGCTCACTAAAGGCTGACCATTCCAAATAATTACCATTGAACGATGGTACTGGTAATTTTGGAAGTTGCGCTGAACTCTGTAGTGCCAGTGTGGCTTGGGCATTAAGTGGTCGCCCTGTTATTAATCCCTTCATTCTGGCCAATCTCGTTTTGATTGTGATAATTAAATCCATTGATTTTTCCAGATAATTATCTGTGATGTATTCATGGTTTAAATGTGCCGCAGGCCAAACAACTTCAAGATGAGCGTGTTCTTTGTTGAATGCTTTCTCAATGTTGTCACTTAGCTCACAGATACGTTGTATCTCCTCTAATGACACTGCATGTGTAAGTTCACCTATGCTGATGACGATGTTGTGCAGCGATTGTATTCGACTGCGTTGTGATTGCACTTTCATAATGATTTCCGGTGGAAGATCACTTGAATCCTTTCAACGTGTGCGTGCACCACTTGAAGAGGCTTGTGTCGTTGGCACTTGCAATGTAAGCTCGTTGAGTGTTGCAGGCTTGATAATAGGTGGTGGTGTCTTTGAGCGTTTCGCACTAGTGTTACTAGTGTTACTAGTGTTACTTTTTACACTTAAATTGTCTATATCATCACTGATATCGTCTTGTATGTCTTTTGGTGTTGGCGTGGCCATTGTTACACTGAATTAATAACTATTAATCAACTGAAACACTCACTTTTCACCACAAATCCGGCTCGAAGGACCAAATGTTTGAGATTTTGCTTTTTTGTGATTGTAAATGCCGGTGGATATTTTAATATGGTAGAATTAAATGAATATTTCAAAGAGATTAAAAATTATATTCTTGTTTATTTATAAAAGACACTTTGGTTTTTATCACAGATTTTAGAGTGATGATGTTATCAATGATGAAGTTTGTTTTATGTAGTTGAGCGAGATGTATAATTGACTTAATATTCACGGGATTATATTAATCGTCGTGAATGATTATGCAAATGGCGGTATGCCGAAAACACGTGGCGTCGCACACAATGCCCAATCAATAATTATATGAATATATTGATTGCAATCGGATATTGCTCACTTGTTGAGTTGAATTGTGTTTAATGCGTTGCACTGAGTTACATGTGTTGATTCTTTATCACGTTGTGATTGTAATTGCAAAGATAATTTGAATTTGTAAAAACGAAAAGGCACGTTGCACTTGTTGAAGCCGGTGGTTCGATAATAATGGATTCTCTATCATAGAGAAGATAGAGAAGGACGGCTAGAGATGCGCCGTTGACGAAAATGCCTGTGCATGTGAATCTCGCGCCGTCGTCAAGGCTGTGTTAGTAGGCGCACAATGCACTGCGCATGCAACACGACAGTGGTAGTGTGTACATGTGATCTTGCGCAGGCAGCAAGCTTGTGTAAGCGCGTATGTGTAACATCTCGCGCAGGTGTCTTGAATGTATGTGTGTGTATATGTAATGTCCCAATGACCCATATATCATTAATCCTGAACAGTAATTGTGTTTCCAAACTCATTCTAATATAAATCACTATTTAACCTATACCATCTCCTCGTTGCACCTCAGCTACGCATAGTAGTGGCAGGCAACGATCCCCTACCTTAAATAAAAATGTTTTAATATACGTCCAATAACAACTGGGACGTAACACTCTCTTTATGTTTGAGTTAAATATAAAAAAATTTTAATGCATATGTTTTTTGTATAGAAAAGAATCATGTAAAAATTGTTGAAGAAAAATTTTAATATTAAAATACTTAACGTCAAAACATTCCATAATAAATTGAATAACGATGTGTTATTATTACAAACTATTTTTTTTTGTTTGTTTGATAGAACAAATTAATATTTTGTTCCTCTTATCCACTAAAATAATCAATTGATAGAATAGATCTAAGGAAAAGCATTACTATAGAGCATAGAATTTCAACTTCATTTATGTAAAGATTCATTTTAGGAATATTCAGTATATTAAACTACCTTTTATTTTTTTTTTACATCTAAATTGTAAAATATAATTTGATATTCGAGGTTCATACAATTTCCTCGGAAATTATTTGTTTACATTATTGTTTCAACTGTATTTCTTTTCCTCTTTCTTCGCGGGACGCTCGAGTCTTAAGGAGGGGCGTGTTAGTTCCCAAAGGACCTTTTCCCCCTCCTCCGCGACCGTCAATTCAACTCTTACAGTATTTTTATTTCATATCTGAATTCAATATTTACCGTCGCATCTCGGATTATATTATCATTTTATTCATATTAATATTATATTATTCTATAAGATTTATTTAATAACGACTTCGACTTAGCTAATTATTTAAGACATAAACTCATATCTATGGGAACGCTCTTCTTTTATTCTTTTCATACGATATTCAATGCTATCTTTCACTTTGTACAAAGATTCTAAGAAACTTCTTTTATTCAAATCTAAAGCGCTATCATATTGTGCAAACGCAACTGCATGCGACCAAGAGAACGCGTTAATTTGCTGACCAAACGAAATTTACCTAAAGACTTTTCTCATCACTTAAAATTAGTTCTCGACTAAATTTCAATCCAGCAACATCAAAAGTACTAACGCGAGAGTAGAATCCGTTTTTCAGTCAAAATAATAAATCTCAGAAACTTCGCACTAATTTCGTCATACTTCCGAACCTCGTTCATTTCTACTATCGTATATTGGTACATTCGAGTTCTCATTATTTTTAATCAAATATTATTCTTATCAATAATTACAAATCAATCCATATGTCATAGTGTAAGTGAAATAGTTACGGTGTTAGTGAGTGAAACGAAGTGAAAACGATAACTGTCGTGTATCGCGACTATAAATAAAGAACAATCATAAAAACACTCGAAATTAAGTTTCATCATTGTAAACTAGTTGATAATGAGTGATTAATTAATAAATAGTAAATAGCGTATTTAAACAAATTATTCAATACAAATCCATGAACCTATTCTCAATCCATCCATCGTTAACCCACATTACACTTCAGCTACGCTTAGTAGTGGCGGGCAACGATCCCTTACCAATAATAAATAAATAAAATACGTCCAACACCAATCAGGACGTAACAGATGATTTATTTCCAGTGTTATTGCTGACATGGAAAAAGCAATAAAAAAAATTTCATTTTCATTTCATCTTGGTACAATATTGTTTAAACAAATGCCATGTTGGAAATAAAAATAAAAAATTTTAGCTGGTTGAAGTTTGGAACGTTCCTAGAGTGATTTTTTGAAAATCATTTGTCGCTATTCTAATTTCGTACGCTGACACTTATGATGATTACCAATGGTAAAAAATAATAGTCACGATGATACACCTTTCGGAAGACGTCCTCACATGCGGAAAACCACCCTACAATTCAGTCAATCTGCTATTGCGACTACAAAAATCATTCGTCGCTATTTTAATTGCATACGCTGACTCCAATAATGATCACCAAAGGTTAAAATAAATTAATCGCAATAATACACCTTCCGGAACACACCCTTAGATGCCAAAAACCATCCTACAATCCAGTTGTTTCGCTATTGACTCTATAAAAATCATTTATCGCTATCAGAATTGCATACATGAATGAATACAATGTTATTCAACGCTTAATATATTATATTCAATAACATTTCACATTCATGTAATATATTTTGTCATCACTAAACATACCATGACATTAATTATTATCTCACAATAAACTCTACAAAGCTCGTACATTTGTAATTGAGCATTATAGTTTTTGTAGTAAGATAATAATTAATGTTAAATCAATAAGTTTTAGTTTGGAGAAAATTTGTTGTCAATTATAATCACCTTTCAGTTTTTCAGCTCTACAACTCGAAAACTGCTGGTCGGAGAGCGTTTGCGATGAGAAACTTTTATGCAGCAAATTTGTAGCCCTATAAAAGCTGTAAATTCATTTTTTCCTTGAAAAATATTTTGTTATATAAAAATCGAGTTGAAGTCAAAAAAAAAAAAAAAAAAAAAAAACAATTTTCTCGTGTTGTTCATACGGGAAATCGAATATTTGATACAGCGAAGCCTATCATTGAATCATAATTTTGTTTCAAACGCGAATGTTTCTCATCCATAAATTATCAGGTTTTCACTGACAATGGAAAAAAAAAATATCGCCTTAAAATGAAACATCAAAATGATGCTATGTATGGCAGAGCGCTGCGCGTCTTCTGTGCTTCGTTTCAAAAACGGATAAGCGCTTGTAAGAATGATTGGAACAATATTTGTTACAAATTGTATGTTCTACAATTTTTATCATAAATTTCAAAGTCATTGATCACGTAAAAACTGTGATATTTGCACAGCACTGTTTTTTGCGACTTCTGATCTTGAATAACTTCAGCCACTAACATCAGATTCTCTGGGGACTTCTGAGAGAATATTTGGAATACCGAAATAACAGCTTATATCAGTTTCTAGCTTATTATCTCTTATTCTGAGGCTGACTACTTAATTTGAGTGAACTAAAAGACGGTTTTGTATAAGAAAATTTTGTATTAACATGTGGTTTAGCATTGTCAGATACTCAAAATGTATTTCAGAATAATTTAGCGTAAGATTAAATTTCAAACAGCAAACACCGTGTGTAATGTCATAGATTTGTATATTACTGCTGTTTTTAATACAGGATGATACTCACTTGCGCTAAAGAATCCTAAATGATCACGGTATTTTAGATATTATTTTTCAGTACATATTTCTAATATACTCGTTCCTTTCACAAATAATTTTTTTTTTTCGTTGTGCACGATGTATTGTATACTATGCAATATACACTTGAGTATTATACACAGTGTATTAAGTGGGAAAATAAAAGACGCTCATTGACGTTAGGCACGAGATACGCACGATATTCGTTTTTCTGTCACTCACGCATATATCCCAATGCGTAAGTCTTTCCTTGCTAAATTTCAGTATGCGTTGAATCTTGAATCAGTGCGATCCAAACATTGAAATGGGTGATTTACAAATTGTCGAATCAATTGACATTAAAAAATTCGCTGCGTGATGCGATTTGGTAAATTGTATAGAAGAAGTAAATTTTGATTCTTATATAGTGAAAATAAATTCTCATATAGTGTGTAAATTTGAAATAATAATGTTATGACTAAAGTCAGTGATAAGTCTATATAGTAAAAAAATATACTAACTTGATATCAAATATTGTTGAAATGGTAGATAATAAATAATGATTTCAATATATCAAACGGGAAATAATATATTCGTTTCGAACCATTTACATGTTTGAACAGATATATCCGATGTCTGCTATATTTTACTCTCTCGGCAAGTAGAAATCGTAATTATTTTGAATGATATTCTATTTCTATGAAACAAATCCATGTTCGTTTATTTAAATATAGAAAAACGAATAATGAATATAATACACAGTATGATGAAAATCATGCGAAGATGTAATAAAAAATATTATTTTCTCATGTATCTTTTCTCCTAGTACAAAACTAAGTACATAAATAATAAAAAAACTATATTCGTTTCAATGAATTTATTATTTATTGACTGTTTTTATTTATTCTTGGTTTTTGTTTCCTAGCTATTTCTAAAACAAAGAAAGAAATTCGATCGGAAAAAGTATCTGCAATATAATTGAATATGGAATGGCAACCACGGAAATATGGAAAATATTGTACGCAGCATATTACAAGCGCGATCCGATGAAAATACTATCGTGGAAATTCATAAAGAAAAAAATAATAACGATAAAAATGAAAAGTCGTATGATGCCGTACGCCAAACATTAGATGATAAATGTGACACTCCTAGACGATCCACATCTCCGTCAAGTCGTAGATTATTTCCAGAAGCCTCAATCATATTTCTGATAAGGATTCCTCAATCAAAAATGATTCCGCGTTCAGCAATGGAGACAACAGCAGTGACGGGTCTATGATATTAAATAATCAAAATTCCTCATCCTCGATTAAACAAAAATTTCGCATATTGCAAGGAAAGTTTTGTATCCCAAGAGGTGTTATTTTCGACGAATATGAAATTCTATCTGTATCTATCTATAAACAAATGAAATTCTAACAAGAGAAAAAATACGGGAGAAAATACAGCACAATATGGTTCACACTTTGAATTTCCCTTGTCCATTGAAATTTTACGGTGGAATAAGAAGCAATATAAATTCTTTGATAACATATGCAAAGTGTAGATACACCAGCCATGTACAACAATTCAAATTTGATATTTCAAATTTGAATAATGTTATGATCGACGTATTCGTCTCTAGTACAGAATGCACTGGAATTATGCATAATGGCCCACCAATTTTTTGTTCATTGAAAGGTGCTGCACCAGATGAAGCTAAGATTAAAATGAAATATTTGTCCCCTCGTATGCTGCAATTAAAGACATTAGAAAATTTAGATCCTGAGCTTGCCCAAGAGGGATATTTACAGAAAATGCATAGGCTCACTACATACCAGAAAGCAGAATCGGAAGACAACAATAAAAATGACTTGCAACTCTGTTCAAATGATTTATCAGATTTATTTCAAAAATACATTGTAGATCAACGTAATGATCCATATATTCAAGCAGCTGGTTTACCATTTCATGCATTCATGTATAGTGACAATCAATTGAATGTGTTGAATAAGAACGACATCATAATTCATTTTCATGCCACGGGCTCTATTATTCGCAAGCCGAAAGATTTAAATTGTAAACGCCTTTTATATTATGCAATGGTGATAAATAAAAATGGTACCATACTTCCAATAGCAGAAATGATCACGTCACTTCATGATACTAATACAATTAGTGTATTTTTGAAAACATTTCGCCATTTTCTACGAATTAAACGATATTCGTAGCCGCTTTGTCCAGTTATAGTTGTTGATTGGAGTTAGGCGTTGATAACCTCAGAGATGAATGAGTGGAATCTCATGACCGTATCCGAATACTTGCAAGAAGTTGTAACGTTCTTCCGTCTGACTGTCGGATGACAGATACCCTCGGTGATTATGCCTTTTAGACTCAGCCGACTTCCAGGGTTCGTGACGGTGTGAGGGTGAAAGAAACGTTTAACAAATTTACGAATTCCGTTCAGAATTCTCTGTGGTGGTATGGAGAATACGTTTATTTGAGCCAGCAATCCCGTGTCGTACAATGTTTCGGTGAAGCCTGGTTTGATGGCGTCGTACAATATTTCTTCACGCCGTAATTTATTTTATGACACGGAATGAATCTCAATATACTTATACTATTACACAAAATACCCGATACGCGTACAATACTTCGAGCGATATGTTTGTCGAGAGTGAGTGACAACAGAGACACCCCAGCTTAGTGCCAGCTGTCAGTGTCACGGGCAGGAATACTAGGACGGACAGAGATGCTTCAGCTTAGTACCAGCTGGCGGAACTCGGGATCAGGATGGAGCGATATCTCCGCCTGCGGCGAGCGAAAGATATCCCGGCAGGACAACAGGAGCGATTCCTCAGCTTAGTGCCAGCTGTCAGAATCGTACGGGTACACGTGCTGCCGTCTACTGCGGACAGCGAACACGTGGCGGATACGGAAAGGTACGGGACAACGTGAGAATACGGCGTCCTCACGGTGAAATCGATGAAAGTTAGCTCTGAGAAGAGCTATTGGTTCTGAGTTCTGAAAAGAACTATTCGGTATAGTTGATGAATCGGCGATGGAGCTCTCAAAAGAACTATTTTCCTACGTCGAAACTTCACTCTGGATACTGGTCGCTGGAGTGGTGTTGCTCGAAGCCGAGCAACCGATGAACTGTGTTCTGCGAGCTCGTGCAGCGGCTTATGTAGCCACGGCGGGCCTCTCCCACTCCGCGGCGTACGTTGCGCAAGGGCAGACTGCGCATACCCCACCGGTTTCGCAGTGCACAGTGGGAAACACGATCCTGGTGTAGTGGTGGGACTCCCGAGTTCCCCCACTCGGTCGGTCGATAGGTCTCGGACCCGCGTTTGAATCCCGACCGCTATACTTTTTTTTTCTCTTTACATTAAAATTGAACGAAATAAGATAAGACAAAATTATGTTCCCCGATAGCATGGCCGGTACCAGAGCATTATATCTCTGGCACCAACCAGCCATGAGGATTTTACTGTAGGTGTGCGACCTAGGTCGTCACAAAGTTTACGTTATACTTAATAAAAAAGAGGAATTACGTTCGGATTTAATAGTGATACATAGCTGTTGTGCACATTTTCAGAACCGCGTTTCATCAACTATTCAGCACAAATTTGTGAAATATATTGAAAACAAAAGTCTGTTATTGGAATGCATGGGAATCTTAATACATTGCAAAACCATGTACGATTTAGATTATTGTTACGAGAAATTTATGACTATATTATTGACACAATCCATGAAAGAAGCTAATAGCAGTATTTCTGATATGAATAATTTTAATACTTCAAAATATGAATTTGAAAAAGAAAACTTTATTTAGAATGCGAGACAAATTTTGTGGGTGATGATGATGAATTAGAAGGCCGAATGTTCATAGATTCTCCATTTTTGAAGAGATATGTTTCCAAAATGTGTGAAGTGCAGGAAAGTGTTGCAAATATCGATATAATTGATAATGAATATTATGCTCCAGAAGTCGCGGATTATATCACGAATCATTACATGCCGTTCGTACCAATGTGGTATGCATTATTACTGAAACTGGTTGCACTTAGTGTAAATCGATTGAGCAATGCAAATATTGAAGGTTACTTCAATATTATCAAAAAATATGTTTTAAATAATGAAGTGAACTTAAAAGTAGGACGTTTTATTACAAAAATGAAAAATGATACAAGTCGATTATGTAATGAAATTAAACTGAATATACCAATGAGACGTAATAAACGTGACATTAGACAATGCAATGAACAAAATAAAAACGATCTATTGATTGAAGAAACCTGGCAGAAAAAAAAAAAGCACTTCACAGCCATTTCGAAGGTCGGTCGTTAGGACGTATATCAAAAAAACATGAATTCGAAACAAGTACACCCATATCGTATGAAAAATCAAACGCAAACAACATATCGAAATTGAATTCAAGCGAAAGTTCAACTCATGCAAATGCTCTTGAAAATGGCTTGTTTTTCGATGTTGAATATTATATAAATTCGCCAGACCCTGTGTTGACGATTGGAATATATCGATCAATAACAAATGCACCAGTGACAAAAAATGATAATTACACACTGATTGCAGAAGAATTTTGCACGCTGAAAAATAATAACTGGATTGATGGCAAAATTATTGATTGTTTTACAATACATTTGCTCAATGATATATCTAGTGATTTTATGTATATTCCTACGAATCATTCATATCTCTTGGCTGGAGATTCATATAAGAAATTGAAAGATTCACATTGGCGTATTTACAATATAACAACTGCTGTTAGTGGGAAAATATTAATGCCTTATTTATATTCGTCTCATTGGTATCCCTTAATTATCGACATAGATGAGAATACCATATCACACTTGGATCTGAAAACCATGAGAAGTCATGACAGCCATCGAGCGATACGAGAGTTAAAAAAATATTTGGAAAAAGCTTCTTTGAAAGATGAAGCTGGCAAAAACATTTGTGATAGAGAATGGCTAGAAATAATGAGCGATAATAGTAGACCGCTCCAAAACGATTCTTTCAATCATGGAGTATATATCATGTATTATTTGGAATGCACAATACGTGGAATGCCATACGATAGAAGCTCCAATCCTACGAAATATCGTACTACTATTGCCGAAACATTATTAACTTCATCTGAATGTATGCAAGAAGTTTGTCAATATTGTTTCAGCGATAGAAAATTACTCTCAGTAATGTGCAATACGTGTCGACAATGGGTGCATCAATTATGTTTAAAAAAAAAATTCAATAACGTGACGAATTGGGAAAATACTGATGCTAAATACAGATGTGAATTATGTAGTAATGGTTTTCGACAATGGATGAAATATGAGAAATGAATTATTTATGACTTTATTTGTTGTTATGTTTTTATCTTTCCACCCTGTGACTTTCCTTCCTACGTTTCAGCATTGATAGTCGATGAAAAAAAATACAACTGAAATGATGACATTCCAATTCCAAGTATGCTACAATGGAGTGTTTCATATTTAGACGATATTTTTTTTCCGTGGTCAGTAAAAACCTGATAATTTATGGAAAAAAAAACTTCCTGTATGAACAACACGAGAAAGCTGTTTTTTTTTTTGACTCCAATTCGATTTTCATATTACGAAAAATTTTTTGATGAAAAATAAATTTACAGCTTTTATAGGGCATTAAATTTGCTACACAAAAGTGCCTCATCACAAACGCTCTCCAACCAGCAGTTTCCGAGTTGTAGAGCTGAAAAACTGAAAGTTGATTATAATTGACAACCAATTTTTTTCAAACTAAAACTTATTGATTTAACATTAATTATTATCTTACTACAAAAACTATAATGCTCAATTACAGATGTAGGAGCTTTATAGAGTTTATTGTAAGATAATCATTGATGTCAGATCAATAAATTTCAGTTCGAATAAAATTTGTTGTCAATTGTAATCAACTTTCAGTTTTTCCGCTCTACATTTCGAAAACAAGCGTTTGCGGCGAACAACTTTTTTGTAGCAAATTTAATGCTCTATAATAGCTGTGAATTCATTTTTTCCAGGAAAAATTTTATACTATCAAAAAATCGAGTAGAAGTCGAGATAAACATTTTTCTCGTGTTGTTCATACGGGAAGTCGAATCCTTGATGCAGCGAAGCCTCTAATCGACTTGGATTTTTTTTCCAAACGGAAATATTATTTTTTCCATTAATCATCAGATTTTGATTAACCACAGAAGAAAAAAAAATATCGCCTGATAATGAAACACGTTAAACACCACACGAGGTCAATAGTGAGTATTGACGAAAAATACTTCGTGCCGCGTTTGTATATCACAAAACTATCATTAACTATGAATCATTTGTATCATTCACGCAAGAGAATTTTTTTTTTATCAAATATATTTTGACATATATCTGATATATTTGTGCGATAATACTAACTTACTTTGTGCATTTAAAAAATCAAAAGGAATTGTTTACAGGTATTTCGAACGGTCATGGTATGTTCAGTGATAACAAAATATATTACATACATGTAAAATGTTATTAAATATAATATATTAAGCGGTGAATAACATTGTATTCATTCATGTATGCAATTCTGATAGCGATAAATGATTTTCATAGGGTCAATAGCGAAACAACTGGATTGTAGGATGGTTTTTCGCATGTGAGGGTGTGTCCCGAAAGGTGTTACATCGCGCCTAATTTTTTTTACTGTTAGTTAACATTATAAGTGTTAGCGTACGCAATTAAAATAGCGATAGATGATTTTTATGATCGCAATAGCAGATTGACTGAATTGTAGGGTGGTTTTTCGCATGTAAGGGTGTGTTCCGAAAGGTGTATCATCGCGCCTCATTTTTTTTACTGTTGGTTAACATTATGAGTGTTAGCATACGCACTTTTAATAGCGAGAAATAATTTTGTGGTCGCAATAGCAAATTGACTGAATTGTATGGTGGTTTTTGGCATGTAAGGGTGCCTTCCGGAAAATGTATCATCGCAACTAATTTTTTTCATCATTGGTCAACATCAACTAGAGTTAGTGTACGCAATTAAAGGAGCGACAAATGATTTTTGTGGTTGCAATAGCAGAATGACTGAATTGTAAGTAGGTTTTTCGCATGTAAGGGTGTGTTCCGAAAGGTGTATCATCGCGCCTCATTTTTTTTTACTGTTGGTCAACATCATAAGTATTAGCGTACGCAATTTAAATAGCGACAAATGATTTTTGTGGTCGCAATAGCAGATTGACTGAATTGTAGGGTGTTTTTTCGCATGTAAGGGTGTGTTCCGAAAGGTGTATCATCGTGACTATTATTTTTTACCATTGGTAATCATTATAAGTGTCAGCGTACGGAATCAGAAAAGCGACAAATGATTTTCAAGAAATCGCTTCAGGAACGTTCCAAACTTCAACCAGCAGATTTATCAGCATTTTTATCGGGTACCAAACAAATGATGGTCGATAAAGTGGAACTAATATTGCAAAATGATGAAAATGTGAAAGTTAATGTTGTTTTAGCATGTCGTTATAAAAGAAATGAGAATGGTGAATCAATTGAAGAAATTAAATATTTTGATACGAAAAATACACCAATTTTTCCATTAACTAACATGAATAGGTGGTTCAATGAAAATGTTGTTGAACGCCTATTGAAAAAAACAGAAGAGTTTGAAGAGGGTGACTCAGGATGGATAATGTTCACGATAATTAATTTAATGGTGAATATCAATCGATACATCCCATCAAAAGGTGGATCAACAACATGGGTAGATCTGCCACGTGACATTAGAATGGAAAAAGCCGTTGTGAACATAAAAAATGACAATGAATTTGGTTTCATGTGAGCAGTGACAGCAGCACTTTATCCAGCTTCCTGAAACCGAGACAGAATGTCATCTTACCCGAATTCCAGTGCAGTGAACCTAAACTACGAGGGACTATGCTTCCCATTCGCATTGGTTGACATTAACAAATTCGTGGCAATGAATGATTTGTCAATAAATGTTCACGGTATTGAAGGCGATTATAATAATATAAGTAAATATAAGTAAACATCTCAATACGAATAATAAGTCATCAATTCACTTGTTCATGATCGCAAGTGATATTGAAATCGATAATAACGATTCAGGAAAAGTATATAAATTCACATTAATTCGGAATCTATCACGTTTAGTGTCAATGCGAATATCCAAATATAAAACACATTCGTTGATTTGTGATCGATGTTTGTGTCACTCCCAATTTCAATATTCTCTTGGAAATCATCGACAAGATTGCATCAATATGAATAAAATGGCAAGAGTGATATTACCAAATGAAGAAAACAATCTATTATCATTCAGCAATTGAAAATTCAAAGAGGCTGTACCATTTGTCGTTTATGCTGATCTTAAATGTATGTTGCAGCCAACTACAAACGCACTACAAAAATATATTCCACACAGCAAAGCCTATCATGTACACTGCTCCGAAGACAGTTCATTGTGTAAATTTAAATTGATGCGAGATGCCAATTGTATTGAATGGTTTGTTGACAAACTCAATGTTTGAGTACAGCAGATCAACCGAATTTACTCAAAATTTATACCGATGAAATCATTAACAGATGATGAAATAGATGAATTCAACAACATCTCAGTTTGCCACATTTGTGAAAAACCAATCCGTCTAAGTGGTGAGGATTGAGTGAAATATGGGTCAGTGGCGCATCACATGCACACACTCATACAATCTTAAGCGGCTGCGCGAGGTGTTACACACACGCGCTAATACACACTTGTCGCCTGCGCAAGATTTCATGCACACACTACTACAGTCGTGTCGCATGCGCAGTGCAGTTGTGCGTCTACTCATACAGACTTGTCGTCTGCGCGAGATTCACATGTACATGCTGTATTGACGACGGTGCATCGCTAGCCGTCTCTCTCTATCATCTCATGGATGAGAATCGATACATACTCAGCTACCGGCCTCTACAAGCACAACGTGCTTTTCTTACTTTACAATTTATACTTATGATTGATCAATGTACATGACAACGTCATTTATTACTTCTATTACATGCAACGCACTGAGCTTGAATGCTCAACATTTGAGTGATAGTTGATTGCAATTTATAGATTCATATAATTATTAATTGGGCATTGTGTGCAACGTCAAGTGTTATCGAAATATCGCCATTTGCATATCTATTCACGACAATTCATACAATCCCGTGGATACTAAGACTACATACATCTCAATTACACAAAGCACAAACTACGACGATTGATAACACTATTGTAATTTACTTGTGATATCAACCAAAGTGCATTTTATAGTTAATAACCACGTTAATTTTACATTATTGAGCATTCATTTACTTCAACCTCGTGTATAACATCTTCCGGTAATTTCATACAAACTCAAAAATCACAATTTCCTCAACACTGAGTGATAACGAAAATCATGATCATTGCCTTTTAACAAGTGATCATTGTGGTGCTGCACATGAAAGCTGCAGCTTGAGCTATCAATCACCATTTTATATTCCTATCGTCTTTTATAATTTATCTGGATACGATTCACATTTAATACTCAAATCTTTGGTAACGTGTTTTGAGGGATCAATATCACTTTAACCAATAAAAGAAGAAAAATATATATCTTTCAGTAAACAAGTTACGAATACAGGAATAATTCTTCGTTTTATCGATTCTCCACGATTCATGGCTAGCAGTAGTGATAAATTATCATCATAATTGAAAGATGATGATATATCAATTACACGATATGTTTATAAGGATAATGAGCAATTCAGGTTAGTCACAAGAGAGGGTGTTTTCCCCTACAAGTACATTGACAATTGGGCGAAACTCGATGAACAACAATTATCGGAGACAGATAAATTCTACTCGAAATTGAATAATGAAGATATTTCAAATGAAAATTATGAACATGCACAAGAAGTTTGGAAAAAATTTAACATCAATATATTGGGTGAATACTCAGATCTATATCTGAAGACTGATGTATTACTTTTGGCAGATATATTTGAGAATTTCAGACGTAACTGCTTCTCATCATATAATTTATATCCTTCGCATTATCACACTGCTCCAGGATTGGCTTTCGAAACAATGCTCAAGTATATCAAAATGCAGTTGGAACTTTTGACTGATCCCGAAATGCTATTGTTCATCGAGAGAGGTTGTAGCGGCGCTCAATTATCGTCCCTGAAAAATCAACCACTGTTATCGTTGTCCTTGGTGCTACAAGGTAGGCCACCACGGTTGCCTGAAATTGGCTATAGATTATCGGAGAAATCTTTTGTTTTTTTTACACAACAAAATATAGTAATACTCGTAGCAAATAATTTTGAAGAAAATGATAACGATTTTTATTCAACAATATAGAAAAATATGATCCGGATGGAATAGAAAATAATATAACTTGGAAAATAATAATGTCTCTTTTTAGTTCTAAATAATAAAATAAATGTTCTCAACTTTTGGCCGTGACGATTGACGGGTCTACGGCAGTGCGACAATAATTTTTCTTACTGACAAGATCTATTTCACTCATCATACTTATCCCACAATTTGTCACACTCAATTTATACTTCATACTTCTTCACACAATATTCAATTTATTCACCCGATATTTATTTTTCCGGACACTCATTTTTCACATTGATCAATCACATGTTCCACTGGAATCTCGTACACAACAGCAGCATCTTTTTTTCTCTATTCATCTCCTACACGTGATGACTTCTCAGGCGTCCTATTTGGCTCTGGTTTTGTTGAACAGCAGCAAAATAATTAATGATGACGACTCGCCACGTGGAGTCTTGCCCAGGATCGGCTCATACGCGTCTTGAGTGCGTAAATAATCCAGTTGTCCTGTGGACACGATTATGCTTCGCTCGTTGTCTTGGCAATCACATAATCCAACGCTCACCAAAGACATCGTCCTGGTATTATTCATCCACTATCACCTTTATTACTTTGGCCTAGCTCACTCTCCATTGCCCATACCAAATTGTACCAACGTCCATTCTCACTTTTTACACGCCTCAGCCACGTCCGTGAATCTTCGTGCCTGCTGCTCCCACTGCTCACACTTGCACTCATCCGTACACTCTGTTCACACTAATTTACTTTGAATTCTTATACCGTATAATTCTGTATAATTCTACAAAATCGAAAAAACTTCTTAAAAAAAAAAAAAGAAAATAAAGGCGCCAAGTTCTTATATGACAGAAAAATTCAATTGCAAAATTTACTTTGGAAAAAGTTACTTTGAAAAATTTACTTTACAAAAAAATTTGATAACAGTCATTATTGCCAAGTGCACAATATAAGATTATAATCTAGTTATATTGTCGAGAAATCCCACTTTCAATACGAACTCACTTGGCGCGTCCGATCAGTTAAGAGATTTTATATTAGTTAAAATTTCATGTATGATTAATACATCAGTTTGTAACGTTCTTAAGTCCGACTGTCGGCTGACAGTTACCCTCGGTGATTATGCCACTTAGACTCAGCCGAATTCCAGGGTTCGTGATTGGGTAAGGATGGAAGAAACGTTATCAAATTTACTGGTTACTTCTGAATCCTACCAGTATAGTACGGCAGAATACGATTATTTGATCTTTTTTTACAAATGCAATCCCACTTCGTACAGTAAATTCCTCCTCGACAATTCTTACGTTGATCTCGTCGTAGAATAATTTTCTTACGCAGTATAATTTCTTTCTCAATACAATGTGTTTTATGACCCGATACGCGTACAAATATTCAATGCGATGCGGTCGTTTGCGGGAGAGAGGATACCTCAGTTCAGTGCCAACTGTCGGTGCCACAGGCGCGAGAAGGAGTACCCCGAGAGGTACGCAAGGACGGTTAGCGGTACTTCAACTGGAGGGCTAGCTGTCAGCACCCGAAGCTCGGAAACTGAGTGATATCTCCGTTGGAGTGCCAACGGGCGATACCAAAAGGCAGGAAAGCGTGCCTCCTGCGCGCCACAGATCGGGAACGATTCTCCAGTTGGATTGCTAACTCGTCGAACCGCACGAGGTAGACACGTCTCGGTTGCTGCCAGCCAGGCGACTAACGTAGCGACTGCGGGGAAAGTAGCGGGATAGTGAGAACCCAGCGGCCTCACTGTGTTAGATTTGAGAAGAGCTACTGGTGCAATCGATGTGACTAGCTCTGAAAAGAGCTATTGGTTTTGAGTTCGGAGAACAACTATTGGTTTTCCGATGAAATTCTTACGAAGAGTTCTTGAAAGAACTGTCATCCTTCTTAGCTGAATTCCTCACCCGAGTCGAAATTCTGATACTGAAAAAGAACTGACAAAATTGAAAGACAACTGAAATAGCTCTCACAGCCCTGAATCTCCCCACTTTTCGTGAAACATAGCACTGAAAGAGCACTGAATGCTTTGAATCAATTATCTCAGCGTTGAAAAAGAACTTAGAGCACTGGAATCCCCTCTACTCAGAGTGGGACTTAGAAAATATCAGACTGTGTGTACGACGTATGGACTTAAAAAATTTTGTAGAGAGAGCTCGTGGACTTAGAAAATTTCTGAGTGACGCGTGCTTGATGTGTAATGAGTAAATCCAGTCTTGCATATTATTTTGATATTATTGAATAATATAGGGAATTGATATTGATAATATAGTAAACAACATTACGATATAGTGAATGAGATGAAGCATAGTAAAATGTAGTAAATAAAATGAAAATGAACAAACGTATACATTAAACGTTGATTTTATTATTAAAAATCATTGAAAAAAATTACAATCGAACATAAAATCATTCCAATTCTTTATTATTAATGGGTATTGAAATGTATGACTGGCCATCGATATTAATACAAAAACATGGCATTCGTATTGAATCAACAGAAACAACTTTTATATTATTTGTCGCATGACATTTGTAAAAAAATCCTTCCGTATTATATCTATACTGATTTCCGTCAGCTTGAAACATACTATCGCAGACAACTTCTTTAACAATTGCTAAATGTATTGCCTGACAATTGCAACTATTATGTCTACACTGGTTATCAATTAGCCTTAAAAAATGTTGCACTAGGCCGTATTTCATCTGGTTATCAGCATTATCAAAACATTGCATTGCGGATGAAGATGTTTGCAGAACTTTTCTGTACTCATCTGACACATACAATTTTTTATGCTTGAGTAACCTCAAATATTTGAACTTTTTATATTGTTCGACTTCTGAACCATAATTCAATAATAACTGATTAATATTTTGTGGCACTTCATGGAGTGCTCCATAAGCACCAGCGGAATATGTTTGGTCTGCAATCTGCTCAATTATTTTAACTTGTCGTTTTTTTTTTAAACAAAATTCCCGTACATCTCCTACGGGAAGTTCATCAATATAACGGATCATTTTTATGCACTGGCTATGAATCGTAGCAATTTGACTTTCGACATGCTATGTGCCGTGAATTAACTTTAAAAATTGTCCGTTTAAGTCCTCATACTCGTAACAAGTATATGCCCCCAGTGGTCCTAAATTTCGCACACAGTGTGCTAAGTGAAGTAGAGTGTGAATATTTATTGAACAATATTGCAGACCATAAAGATCTTCGAATTCATAAACAAAACGGCGCAATAAATCATCAGCTACCTCGATCATCGTTTCCGTTATTTCATCACTACTCAGGATAATAGAAGCGACAAGTAATCGCAAAAAATTATCAAAATATTCCTCAGCCATAATTCCTTCTAGCACAGGAATTGAGTAATAAAATAAAAACATTTTCAGCTCTGAAGCTTTCCAATGAATCAAATCTTTTATACTTCTCGGCATTCTGTGAACAAATTTTTGAGGTTTAATGCTCATCAAACGAGAGTTGATCTCCTCACTATGCCTCACCAGAGACATTGGCTGGTCAGAGTATTTTGGATGAAACCATAAAGTTAATAGTTTCTGCATCACCCCGCCATCGAGAGCATGCATCCGATCAATCGCCATGCCTTTAATAAAATCTGGCATTAATCGTGAAAGAGCTGTCTGTCCTTTTACACCAAAAACTGGTGCAACAGGCCTAGCTTCATCAGCGTACGTAATACAAAGTTGTGATGTTCGCACAACAATTTCATCGACATAGGGATAAGTTTGTACGAAACTTCGTGGACCAGTTCATGTGCTTTCTCCTGGAGTCAAACAAACTGGACAGCCATATCTGCCGTTGAATTGAACAAAATTAAGACACTCACTTTTGGCCGGCATGTCACAAGTTCCTAATAAAAGCACTCCTTGTACCGTTATAATATTGCCCGCTGGCAACGTTACTTCCACTGCACGAAATCATGCTTCTATCACAGAACGCATTTTATAAAAGAAATAATTAAAATGTGGCTTCTTTTCACCGTGCCATAAGCCAATGACCAAAGTTTCTTTCCTTTTTCGTTCGCATGGTGGGATCTCATTAATTGTCAAACATAGCGGCCATACACAAATTTTAGATGACTTGAAGACTGGTACGCTGTCTGTATACCAAGAGAATGAAATATTTGACCTATTCCCTAGAAAACCGTTGTTCACCCAGTCCTTATATAGACGGCCATCATATATATCTTTTATACAATTTTGTTCTTTAGGTCGATCGAAACGTAATTGTAATTTTTCGTAGAAATCTCTTCTTCTATAAATTTCTTGAAGGTGCTTCAATGCTGGCAGTTCTACAGAGTAAGAAGGACGTTCTTGAGGGCAAGATGGACAAATGTCATTTTCACTTTGTAATTCTCTCATACATTCAGAGCAGTAATAGTGTTTTTTCGTTTTATTGTCCTTACTGATGTTACTGTATTTTCGAAATTTATACAGATTTTTTTTTTTAAAGCCATCTTGTGGGCAATGCATTTGAATGACGGTAATAATATCTGATATACATGTCATATTGAGGTTGTGGCGAAGCATTAAGGACATTAAAAGCAACATACTCTCTTCCACAGTAATTCGAGCCTGGTGATACAACGGCTCTTCATCATCCTCGTTCATTTCTTCATCTTCTTCGTCAGATGATGGATTCTCTGGATCATTATCTTCATTAAAAATATCGTCAACATTGTAGATTTGGTTTTCATGTTCGTTCTGATTGAAAGCGTCATCATCAACAGGTTTCCCTACCAAAACTCTGCAAAGTTATGATTGAATAGTTAAGTTTGTTCAAAAAGCTGCTTGCATTTACCTATTCATTTTTTGTACTTACACATCTTGATTGGGGTTCACTAGATTTATTCCCTGAATGAAGTTGTCCCAATCATTTGGCTGTAGATCAGCTACTGCATCACGTTCATGCAACTCTGCTTGGAGGACTTCATCACTGTCGATGCAAACATACGCACATGTAATACGCGCACTGGAACTGGTGTCATAGACTTATAATATAAATGAAAATACTTACATTATTTCACCAGGAGGCAATTGTCCATTTTGCACTTCATTCATTAACGACGGTTCGATTCTATTGTCATTAGCATTTCGAAGTGCAGCGTTAATCCGTGCAGTTTGTGTTCTTTTCTCCAACGCAAAAAATTCTTTGTGTGACATTTTTCCAAATTAAATAAAAAACTTCGTTGATATTGAATAACACTATAATTATTATTTTTTTGTGAATTGAATGAAGAATTTTCTAACTCAAAATTCTATTGAATCAAATGACTTTTGCGCATATGGGCGTTGTCAATTGTGACATGAGCTGAATGCAGACAAGTCTTCTACATGCACACTGAAATCTTAAAGGGCTTTATACCTATATTGTAGCGTAATATAGGTATACAGCTCCATGAGATTTCACTGCGCATGACTCGCCTGCATTCCAGATATGCGTGGCATCGTCTATCACAGCCAGAGATGCCATTTGTCGGCCGCAGAGACAGATCATTTGTTTATTTGTTTACACAAGCGTACCGTCGTCTGTGTGAGCTCGGCTGTTCGGCTGAGAGAGAGTAATAGAGATACTATTCTCTCTTTCTCTCTCAAACTGCTGTGACGTCATGCTCGGGCCGTTGAGAGAACATGGAAGATAGTGGGGATATACTTACACATGCGTGCGCGTCGTATGTGTGAGTAGCTAGAGATCAACGACGGAAAAATAGATAACTTTCTCACTAATGATATAGATATTATATTTCTGAGTGTAAAATATGATTTCAGGCCCCAAAATAAAGTGAACATTGGAAATGAAATATTTACACATATTTTTTTTATCAAATTTCACAAATAAGCTGGAACATAACAAAATGTAACTGATAATAAAAATAACTGATAATTAAATAATATTTGAATTATATCCAAGCACAATAACAATAAATAAATAAGTACGTGCGATGCTTGAATACTATTTACTGACAATCATTTTACAACACCTTGATGGCGTAGCGGTTTGTTACTAAGTAACTCACATATGCGTTAGAGGGTTCAAATCCTATTTTTCTATTTTTTTTTTTTTAATTTTTTTCGTTTCAGCAGAATACTAGTTTATTATTCAGTTGTGATAAAGCGACTTTTTTTCCGAATGCGGACGATGAGTAACGGAGAACAACCTCAGAAAAATAGATAAATTGCTTACTCGTAATTACTTCTGAACATTAAATGTGATTTCAGGACCCATAGTCCATTGAAATGTCACATTTGACCTTGCATATCGGTGAGCAGTCAATTTTTTTTTTTTGATGTCAAGAGGGAGTTAACGCAAAGTTAAATCCAAGTTTGGGGGATCGTCACCCTTATATTTCGGCCGCCATTTTGAAAAAGGGGGTGCAAATGATTTTACGTAATATCGGCCAAACTACTGGTCGCACAGAAAATTTGTAAGAACATTTTTTGTAACAAATTAAATTCTCTACAACTTTAGTCATGTATCTTTTGGTCGTAAAATTGAAAATGAAGGAGTTATCAACGAAAATAGATGAAAATTTGAGGACATTTTGTTTTTTTTTCGTTATAACTTTTTTACTGGTCATTTTACGGAAAAATCACATCAGATCACTTTCAAAGAGGAGATTTTAAGGAATAATTATTACTCATTACTTTTGCAAATTTGTCAATTTATAAAGGTTTTACAGCGCTGCGAAACTAACACTATTCTTCAGTACTCGTCAGTATACATGCATATCAATATAAATGATTAGATATAATTTTCTTTTATTTTATTGATTTTTTTTTATAATGAACTATTTCATTATCGAAATCACAGTGTTGTAAATAATGAGTGATAAACTTTATTCTCCACTGAAAAAATTTGAAATAATTTGTTTAGAACATTGGTAAAAAAATATAATATTTGTATGTAAAGTATATTTTCATTTGTGAATATGCAATGACATTTAATATTTCACAACATAGCATCCAAAAGATCAAAAATAACATTTGTTCATAATGTATAATTTGATCATATTATCAATCATTGGCTTTCATATAATACATGCTATGCAACTATTTGTTTTGCAATGGAATTATTTTAGAGGATTTTAATAGATGTAAATCAACAAATAATCTACGGAAATTTTTTAGTCTGCAAAATAATCTGTAGACAAATAAATTCAATGTGTCCTCAATTTTTTCGAAGGGCCAGGCTGCAACTCAGTAACTACTTGAGTTACTGGTACTTCAGCTTCCGATACTTCATCATCGAGGAAGGTTGGAAATGGAACTGGTGCCATTGTTGGTAGTTCATCCTCAAAATCATTCTCGTTGATTAATTGGATGACATTCATGGTGTTGCTACACGTCTCACCAGAACAATTCAAGCACGCTCCCGAACATTTGAGACCTGTCTTTCGACATCCACAAATATCTCCACAGTTACCTTTGCATCGACAAAATATTAATTTTAGAAGCTCAGGGGGTGCTGGAGGTTTTGAACTTTGGACGGGCATCAATATTTGTCCATACTTTTTCCAGCCCCAAACTTCAGGATCATTGTAATTGCCGAGCCATGACTGGACCTGATGATATACTTGGAAGCTGTGCAAGCGAGCTGTGTCTTGTGTTGGAGGAAGCGAAGACAAACTAAATGAATTTTTTGCCACTAACTTTGTGAATCGTTTGTATCGAAGACTATCAAGAGAATCATCTTTATTGCCACCATATACAGCGATGAAAAAACGTTCGCCAATTGTACTGAGCAAACTACGATCAACTCTTTGATTGGAGAATAATGCTGAAGTACCAGTAACTCAAGTAGTTACTATGTTGTGAAATATTAAATGTCATTGCATATTCACAAATGAAAATATACTTTACATACAAATATTATATTTTTTTACCAATGTTCTAAACAAATTATTTTAAATTTTTTCAGTGGAGAATAAAGTTTATCACTCATTATTTACAACACTGTGATTTCGATAATGAAATAGTTCATCATAAAAAAAAATCAATAAAATAAAAGAAAATTATATCTAATCATTTATATTGATATGCATGTATACTGACGAGTACTGAAGAATAGTGTTAGTTTCGCAGCGCTGTAAAACCTTTATAAATTGACAAATTTGCAAAAGTAATAAGTAATAATTATTCCTTAAAATCTCCTCTTTAAAAGTGATCTGATGTCATTTTTCCGTAAAATGACCGGTAAAAAAGTTATAACGAAAAAAAAACAAAATGTCCTCAAATTTTCATCTATTTTCGTTGATAACTCCTTCATTTTCAATTTTACGACCAAAAGATACATAACTAAAGTTGTAGAGAATTTAATTTGCTACAAAAAATGTTCTTACAAATTTTCTGTGCGACCAGTAGTTTGGCCGATATTACGTAAAATCATTTGCACCCCCTTTTTCAAAATGGCGGCCGAAATATAAGGGTGGCGATCCCCCAAACTTGGATTTAACTTTGCATTAACTCCCTCTTGACATAAAAAAAAAAAAATTGACTGCTCACCGATATGCAAGGTCAAATGTAACATTTCAATGGACTATAGGTCCTGAAATCACATTTAACGTTCAGAAGTAATTACGAGTAAGCAATTTATCTATTTTTCTGAGGTTCTTCTCCGTTAGTCATCGTCCGCATTCGGAAAAAAAGTCGCTTCATCGCAACTGAATAATAAACTAGTATTCTGCTGAAAGGAAAAAAATTAAAAAAAAAAAAAATAGAAAAATAAGATTTGAACCCTCTAACGCATATGTGAGTTACTTAGTAACAAACCACTACGCCATCAAGGTGTTGTAAAATGATTGTCAGTAAATAGTATTCAAGCATCGCACGTACTTATTTATTTATTGTTATTGTGCTTGGATATAATTCAAATATTATTTAATTATCAGTTACATTTTGTTATGTTCCAGCTTATTTGTAAAATTTGATAAAAAAAATATGTGTAAATATTTCATTTCCAATGTTCACTTTATTTTGGGGCCTGAAATCATATTTTACACTCAGAAATATAATATCTATATCATTAGTGAGAAAGTTATCTATTTTTCCGTCGTTGATCTCTAGCTACTCACACATACGACGCGCACGCATGTGTAAGTATATCCCCACTATCTTCCATGTTCTCTCAACGGCCCGAGCATGACGTCACAGCAGTTTGAGAGAGAAAGAGAGAATAGTATCTCTATTACTCTCTCTCAGCCGAACAGCCGAGCTCACACAGACGACGGTACGCTTGTGTGAGTATCTGTCTCTGCGGCCGACAAATGGCATCTCTGCATACGACGCGCACGCATGTGTAAGTATATCCCCACTATCTTCCATGTTCTCTCAACAGCCCGAGCATGACGTCACAGCAGTTTGAGAGAGAAAGAGAGAATAGTATCTCTATTACTCTCTCTCAGCCGAACAGCCGAGCTCACACAGACGACGGTACGCTTGTGTGAGTATCTGTCTCTGCGGCCGACAAATGGCATCTCTGATCACAGCGCCATCGCTCGGGATGCATGAAAAATGCAATACGCGTTGTTTTCATTGTTGGTGAATTTGTAGTGAGAGCAAAATTCGATCACATTATCGATTATTTAATCCAAAGCCGCTAAATAGTTTTCGAATTAATTCAAAAAGTAAGTAAAGAATTATTCAAGAACTTTGAACCAAAAAATTTTAGTGAAACTCCAGCACTATACAGCGCATTACTATGCGTCAACGTACATATGGCCTGAACATAACCCTCAACTCATTGTATATATATTCTAAATTTACCTATAATTAATAAAAATTCATTATCAATGAAAAGGACGACAGCATGGCATCAAGAAGGAAATATGCTTTAATATGGTGGTACTCGACAGATGCAATTGATGTCGTCCCCATAACTAATTCAACAAAAAATCATCGAGTAGCTGGTACGGACACTGAAATAAACAAAAACAAAGTGAAAGTACTTTCAGTTGGTGGTGAGTACGTTGGAAAACAAAAAAATTGAACATAGTATGTGATTGACTCAACCAAATTTTTTTTTTCTAGCTGAACGTGCTATGCATGAAATTACAAAAGATGAAGCACAACAATTGCTGATACAATTTTCCAATGGCAATAACCATAACCCTGAAAACACTACAATTGCCGACAAAAGTTGTGCAAGCAAAAAACAACGGACCAAAGCAGGAAAGCTTGCTAATGACCTCATTAGCTCGCAGAAAACTAAAATGGCGATGAATATTTCGGCGGATCCGCATATTTTACCACTAAAAACAGCTTCATCACCATCATCTATCATGGATCATTCTGTGGCGTCATTATCATCATCATTATCCAATGACAATACAGTCAGCTTCGGCAACGTGTTTTCTTGTACCCACAAATCCCTATTCCAACCCGATGGCAGTGATTCAGTTCATTATTCAAAATATCGATCATTTGACCAAGCTCTCGATTTGCATACTCGTTATTCTTCATCTAACATTAATTTTGATACGAATGCATTAAGTAATGCATCTGATATTTCTGATAATGCTCATCAACAACAAAATACTTCACACATTTACTCCATTGCTTCACTTGTTGGTACTTCTCAAATAGACTCTCCAGCAGCTGCTATCCCTTTAACTTCTCCAATGTTACCTACTAATATTCCGGCTTGTACTCCACATTCAATCAGTACACATTCTTCCATTGCTTCACCTCTTGGTACCTACGCATGCAGTGATATTTTGCCATCCACTACTAGAAATCCGCAAACTCAGTATACGCTGACAGATATAACGAATGGAAAATCATCCGCAGCTTCAAGTTCATCCATTGGTACCTACGTATGTCCTTATAATTTGCCACTCAGCACTGCAAACCCGCAAGCTCTGAATATTGACATAATTAATAGAGGAAATATGAATGGAGAAAATATCCCTCCACCACATCCGGACGCCAACAATAATGGTAAAGATGTTGACAATAATGAGCTCATAATCTCATCTACTGACGATTCTGATGATGAATCAGTTGTCGCTAATGTAATATCTCCGAACAACATGCTGAAAGGTAATGCCAAAAATATGCCACTGATTTTAATGTCTTATTATTAAAAATATTTAATTCATTTTCATTATATTTTCTCATGCAGTTACAAACAGAGATGTCATTTTCCAAAGGAACTTATACTATCAAATAAAAAACCAACATTTACAGCAAGAGAGGAAAATGAACCAATTGGAAAAGAGTTTTCAGGTATGAAATTTGTTTTGTGTGCAACATATTTATGCAGATTATACTATTATTTTAAAATTAATATGATTAATTTCATATGATTATAGTTGTCACCCGAGTTTTTTGAGCCAGGTGAAGGCAAAGTTGAAATCTACCAGGGATGCGGATTTTTTATGCGAGAAATCATTTTGAATCTTATTCATTTAAGATATTCGTTAGACAAAGAATGGAAGCATTACGTTCGAGAAGTATTGCTCCAAGTATATGGAAATCAGCTATCATCTTACACCGCTAAAGGCTCTCGCGGAACGCCATGTATTGCTGTTCAATTATTCCGAGGACTACACCGTAATTATAATACAGTCTTTGATGATGAAAAATATAATGGTTTTTTAGATATTATTATAATTATTCATTTTTTTTTTTTCGTCTCAGAAAAAATTAACTGTAATCGATTGGCTGGGGATTATATTCCTGAGACAAAATTAGTTAAATATATAAACGCCACGACTGGCAACAAACGCCAATATCAAAATAAATTGAAGAAAAATTAGAAAAAATGATTAACTGCATAACTTTAACCACTGCCAAAAATTCAAATTTTTAATTTGTAGTAATATATTTTATTGTTATTATTTTTAAAAATTTTATTCAGTATCTATGTGAAAAAACTCATTATTATGCGAATAAATATATATATATATATATATATATATATATATATATATATATATATATCCATATAGTTCTTCAATATAAATATGTTTTTTCATTTGTATATATATGCATACTGTATACCCCCACCATTAATTCTTAATCCCCCCTTCCTGGGTATATATCTGCGGAAAGGAATAGCACTGAAAAAGCGTTGAAAGAACTGAAAATCAAAGCATTGAAAAAGAACTGACACCTCTGAATTTGCAGTTTTGTAGGCCTCTCATCGCTTTTTCAGTTCTTTCGAATTACACTAGAAAATTCAGTTCTTTCAGTTCTTTCTCAGTACCAGAATTTCGACTCGGGCAGTTGCTGTTCTAGTTACTGGTCACTGGACCAGTGATGCTCGTTCTAAGCGGTCGACGGAAACGAAGACTGAGCTACAGTAGCTCGCGCGACGCGCACCGCTTCATATAGCCCTGGCGGGCTTCTCCCACTTCGTGGCGTTTGTTGCGCAATAGTGGATCGCGCATCCCCCCTGGCTTCGCGGCGCACAGTGAAAGATACACGGTCTCGGTAGAGTGGTGGAACTCGCTAGCAGTGTTGCCAACTCGAATTTTGAAAAAGACGTAGGCCAGATGAGAAAATTACGTAGAATTAGTAAAATTATCATATGAAAAGTTCGTAGATCTACGTACTTTTTTTAAGTGAAATGAAGAAGTTAGGCTAGGTAAAATTTAATAAAACGCATATTTTGCTGTACAATTCAATTGAAAAGAGAAAGAGTGAGAGTGAGATGGAGCTTCTTACTTCCGCAGCCTCGTATCTATAGTAGCAAAAACGCGGGTAGATCTCATGTCCCAAATATCACAAAATAATATTTGTGCAAAAATATTTTAAAATCATGAAGTAAATATAAATAAATATGAAGTATTTAGGAAACAAGTAATTTACACCACAAGCTATAAACACAACACCCACCCAATAAATAATTCGGATACATCAAGTGCGGGCACAAACATAAATATTACTTTCATTCCTATTAAATCAGTGTGCGCGCGATGGCAATAGCGGTTAAGTTGCCGACTACAAATAGATACATCGAAAAGGATTGAGTTCAAGTCTTCGAAATGAATTTTTTTTTTACTTTACCTATATTATAGTATAATATGAGTAAAGTGTACTATAGGATTTTCGGTGCGCATGTGATTTTCATAATTCTCAGTCATCACAACAGTGCGCTATATAAGCAGCGTTTACAGCCACGCGCGATTATTTGTTTAGAAAAGTATGCCTGTAGCGTGTCAGTAGAAAGTCTGTTTCTGATATTAGTTTTCATCGAATTGATCGCAGAAAACAGACGCTCAACATTGGCACTACTATGTGGCAATGTTAACAAATTTTGAACAAATTGGGCCAGTAAGGGAAACATTTGAGACGAATCACCTTTTCTTATTTGTGATATATGACGCTAAAACTCATCTGCTTTAATTAGCTGATCCTTTTGAAATGGAAGATTTGTGTTTCTTAAAGTTCTCCATTCACGATCTAATTCCGTCAGATTTGTTGGGCATAATCCTGAAAATAAATTATTAATTGAAATGGGAATAGAGTGCAGTAGACTCAACGAATTAATGAAATATTTTAAGTAATAAACATATTACTTGGAAACAAATGCTCCAAATGAGCTAAAGATGGTATGGAACGTTTTAAATTTGAGTCCAGCAATGTGTCAGGGTTTAAAAATCTCAAATTCTTCAGCATTTGTCGTTGCTCATCTTCAAAAGGGAAACGATTTTTAATTTGATTGAGACTTTCAATGTAAAATTCAAGACATTTTTGTCTCAATTGTTTTATTTGATTTGAATGAATACACTTCCTGTTCTTTATGATGAAAGCAGCAACATTGCCTCCTAAGTAAATGTCTTCTAAAGGTAAATGGTTTTCAGTTTTTTCAAAATCAATGTTCAATATTTTTGTTTCTAATGCTGCTTTGTCTTGGCCATGAATATTTGTTTTTTCCTGTTCAGTTAATTCCAAAAATTCTGGCCTCAAAAAACATTCCAGTATAGTTTTGTAGGTTATAAAAATTTTTTCATACAACAAGTAGAGTTTTGGGCTTTCAGATTGCATTTCTTTGTTCAAATTATTGAAGTATGGCAACACAAAATCTAAAAACTGTAAATATAATTCTGTGGTTGGTTCCATACATTTATCGAGAATTGACTGAGCTGCAAGCAATCTGTCAGTTAACACAGCACTTTGAAAATATAGTTTCAAAGCTGGTAGTTGTTCTAGAAGTCTTTTCACAACTTGTAAAAGGGACAGCCACCTAGTTTGGGCGGGGTGCAATAGTTTGTATGGTTTAACATTTACAAAACATTGAAACTCTTTATAGTCTCCAATGCGTTTTGGACTATTCTGTACATAGTTATACACGTCACGAGCAAAGTCCTCCACCCCTCGTGGTAATTTTTCGCAAGCATATGAGGCACAAAGATGAAAAGAGTGACATATGCATTTCATTAGAAATAGATTTGGAATATCTTTTGCAAACAATGTGGATAGAGAATGATGTTGTCCAAACATTGAATTAGTTCCATCAGCTGCAAATCCAACCATATATTCTTTGTATGGAATATTCTTCTCTTCAAAAAACCTCGTACATGCACTATGTAAAGATGTAGCCGTACCATCAACAACTGGTATTAAACATAGGAAACTATCTTCAACATGAAAATCAACTGCAGTTCTTACAATAAGTGCCAAATGTTTAGTTGATGATCTGTCTGTGCTCTTATCAACTATTAGTGAGAACTTATTTTGTTGTAATATTTTAGTCAATTGGGTTTCTGCTACTTTCCCAGTAACATTAGTAATAATAGCATGTGCCTTTGTTCTTCCAAAAGTTAATTCTGATGCAAGCTTTGAATCTGGGACAACTGATTGTACAAGATCCTTTAGATCATCTGCTAAACTGAATTGTAAATTGTGCTTTGCTAAGAAACATGCCATCTTTATTTCCCCAGTCTTAATTTTATCTGTGAATGACTTTGTTGCAGACTCAGGTAACATAGAAGTAATAGTAGGTTGACGTACTATACCTAAAAGTAAAAATAAATGCATCAAGGCTGACTGTAGAATAAATAATTTTGAAAAATGAAATAATTAAGCCAAAGAATAATACCTAGTTCTTTCATACACTTAATTAAAAATGAAATAAATAATTTAAAACCAAAAAATACACACACCAACACCACACCCACTTTTAACATTACTCTTATGTTTAGTACTTTCTGCATGCTTTTCAAAACCCTTTTACCTCCTCCACATTTCAAATCACACTTACATGATTCACAATAAAAATAGTAATCCCCTCTGGTGCTTTTTTTCACCCAACCTGAAAACATTCGGTCCTTTTCCCACAAGTGTGAATATTTTTGTTCATAATGCAGCTTTCTTTTTTTAGTGGGAGTAACATTGCGCTCCTCCTCACTGTCACTAGTGTCACTGCTTATTTTCATATTTGAAACTGAATAGAGCAGGAAGCTGAAAAATATTGAGACTAATTCATTATAAATTCAATTATTTTACGAAACCATATGATTAGGACCATTGACGAGTTCAACTCCTTTTAGGTAATAAATATTCCTGCGCCAGGAGGAATCGCTATTACACATCAAAATTACATTGTTACTTACATGAAATAGTGTAGAATCTGATCAAAATATTTCAAAGTCAGATAAACCACTCCTTTGAATTCGAATTGAATTCGAAATATTTTTAGGATGACGTAAGTCACAATTTTTTCCACGGCGAAACGTTTCGTCTTTGATTTCCTTTTACGGGTTTCAGTTTTCACGTTCCACTTTCCATGCAATGTTGTGCTGAGAGATATAAAAATCACATGCGTACCAACTACTAGAAATCCTATAGTGCTGTATATACCTATACTGACAGTTGACACAGTTCCGATATCGTTTTCGGTTGGTCTCTAATTTTGTTAGTGGATTGGTACACTCGTCATCTCAACCGGCGTCTTGCGTTCCGAAATGGTAAACAAAAAACAGCTGATTGAAATTGAAGAAACGCATAAATTTAGAGACGTCTCATAAGTAGATTATAATTTTTGAATAC
Source organism: Microctonus brassicae (assembly GCA_918226075.1). Lineage (NCBI taxonomy): Eukaryota > Metazoa > Arthropoda > Insecta > Hymenoptera > Braconidae > Microctonus > Microctonus brassicae. Next base: position 14,420,295 of record OW445482.1, read on the forward strand.
TTTTGAAGTAATTATCAATTATAAAAATATAACCATTGTTAACTGGTTATTTGAGGTCTATGTATATATGTATATATGTATGTATGTTCTTGCGGGTAAAAAAATTGAATAAATTGAGGAATCACTTGCTCAAATAAAGACATAACCTTTAAATTTTACTTGTAATTTTTTTTTAAGTAAAAAAATTAATTTTATCATTTCATCATTTAGTGAAGTTTTTAGTGACATTGTATAAAATTAATATTTATTAAATCATGGCAAAATTAGTTTTATTAGAAGGAATTTTATCATCTTCTAGTAGTGATAATGACAGTGATGAGTCAATTGATTTGGAAAGTTGGGATGATATATTTGAAGATGATGATGAAAATCATCGTTGTCACCTTTTACGCCCTATTCGTGCAGTTGACAATTTTATGGAAAATGTAGTCACCAGATATACTGATACAGAGTTTCAAAAGAATTTTCGGTAATTAAAATAACTGCAATTGCAACAAAAACTTATACATGTTTTATTTTATTTAATGACTTATTTTCTATTTTGAATTGCAGTTTGAAGCGAACTACTTTTTATTATTTATTGAATATTTTGAAAGCAGATATGGATAATTTTAATGAATTTGGCCGTCCACCTATTGCACCTGAAAAGCAACTGTGTATAACTTTATATGTACTAGGAACTCCAGACTCTTATAGGTAAATAACAGTTAAAATATTTTATATACTTATATTTATGACAATTGTTATGAAGAAAGTAAAAATCTTGATCTTCTAGGACTATAACAAATTTATTTGGAGCAGGAAAAGCTACGGCTTGGAGAACAGTTCTAAGAGTTGTCACAGCTTTTGGTAAATATAGAAATTATTTTATCACTTGGCCTACACCTTTGAAAGCTCAAGAGACAGCAAATATATTGGAAGCAAGATATGGTTTTCCAGGAGTTATTGGAATGGTTGATGGAACACATATTCCAATATCCGCGCCAAAAATTGACAAACAAGGCTTATATCAACCGTAAAGGATTTCACTCCATTCAATTACAAGTACTATAAATATCTAATATTATACACATATAAATGAATTTATTCATCTCTATAAGTGTTTAATTATTACTATTAATTAATTAACTATTTATTTAATTAGGTGATTTGTGACGAGAAACATGAATTCATCCATTGTTATGTCGGACTACCAGGATCGGTTCATGATAACAGAGTTTTTCGATATTCTGGTGTGCAACAAAAATGCAACGTTGAGTATTTTCCAGAAAACACTCATCTTTTAGGTGATAAAGCGAACACTCTACAAAAACATTTAATGACACCATTCATTGATAATGGGCATTTGACTATTGAAGAAACCCACTACAATTATGTACATTCTTCAACTAGAATGACTATAGAAAGGGCCATAGCTTTATTAAAATTACGTTGGAGATATTTTAAAGACAAGCTTCCCATGAGAAGAACCGATCTTATTCCACATTACATAATGGCAGCTTGCATTCTGCACAATATTTGCCTTAAACGTCAAGATTCCTTCGAAAATGTAGATGAAATATTACTACCTGATGAAGTGGATGGCGTAGGACCTCTTAATGCTACAATATATCAAAAGCTGCTGGAGCTGCTAAAAGAGAATATTTAGTTATAATATTAAATAGAGATGTTGAACATTAATAAAAATAGAATGCTTTTCAATCTTTGTATATTATTTTTGTAATTATTTCTTAACAAATATGACTAAAAATAAATTTATTAAATTATAAACAAATAATACCCATGTTTGTGACTTTGAAAATATCCAGAGAAGGTTCTTGAAATAGGCTTTCTATGCGTTGGATGAATGGTACCCTGAAAGGAGTTTTTCGCAGCGTGAGCTACTGATGTGATTCGGTCTTCTAGATTCAAAGACACGTATAGACATGCAGGATGTTCTTTATTAATTAAAACTTCTCAATGATAAAGTTAATTGTTCTGATCTTTTGGAACAGATTGGAATAAGAGCTCCCCGACAGGGTCTTCGAGTATCACATTGTTTCCACTTGTCTCCAAATTAAGTTCAAATTAAAAAAGTATTTCAGTCGTCCTGACTCGCTTGTTACAATGACTATTACAATGATTATCATAATCAATCCTAATTGTAATTTTGAAATATCTTGTTTATTTTATTGTTTAACTAGTTAATCATATTTTCAATTATGTTGTGCGTTTTTGTTAGTGATTTTGTTACTAACTTTAATTTATGAATTTAATTTTAATTTTTTTTTTATGTATTCATTTTAAGTTTTCTTTTTTACCTTTATTTGCTCTGTATTTATGTTATACTGCTCTGTAATTGATGCAAACTGTACAGTGGGTATTGAAATGAATAAAAAAATAACAACAGCATTTATATTAAAACCTTTGTATTGCTATAAAAATTGCACACACATTTCTTTCATTTTTTCAAACAAATTTCTGTATTACTAATCAGTCCTTCAGGATATACTTTTACATAATTTTATTGTGTTTGATCATAACACATTGCAATTGTAATACTGAAATGATAAGTACACTAGAATGGTATCTATTAATTTTCTTAATATTAACTTTTAACATTTTTTACTATAAAGTAATACAAATACTGAAATCAACAAGTAAATAATTTTTAAACATTCTGTTACTTTTTTAAAGATTCAGCAATTTTCTCAAAAATCTGAAGTTTCCTTTCATTGTAACTGTCTTTTTCTTCTCTTTTTAGCTGTCTGTTTATTATGGCATCCTCAAAGTAATTAATTTTTGCTTGAGTGAGAGCCTGTTTCATTTTTTCTGAAATTTTTAAAATGAATTAATATTTTTGAAGTTATATACAAACAATAATTAAATGTAAACAAAATATAACATACTACACGGTGGTGAAGTTGACGAATCCTTCCTCATGTCTTTTAAAGATATACTATTGCCAGCCAATGACAATGGTTTTATCCAAGGCTTTTTAGAAAACATGTCATCTAAAATCTAAAAAAGATTGAAATATAAAAAGAAAGTTTAAATAACAATTTTGAAGACATAACTAACTATACAAACTCACTTCATAATAAGCACAAGTGTCCACTCCATTTCCTGACTGATTGTTAGCATCTTTGGTTTTTTTATAAGATTTTTTCAAATTTTCCATTTTATTGATGCACTGTTCACGTGTTTTATCGATTTCATGGGCTTTCATTTGTTCCATTATCAACTTCCAAAATTTTAAATTTGTAATTTGACCATTGTCATATGATTTTTGATATTGTTCATATGAACTAAAGAGTAGTAGTGTTTCATCATCTCTCCACACACATGGTTGAGTTTTTTCTTGTGCTGTTTTAGGTAACTTTTTCTTTTTTTTTTGATTTTTCATTCAAGATAAACTCCAAATTATTAAATACAAACCTTCTGAAGCTTTATTCGCCTCCTCTTCTGTGACCAACAGATTGAATACCTCTCCTTCATTTGTTAATTTTGATGGTTGCAAATGATCTGGTATTAGGTCACTAACTGCCAGGTTTGCTTCTTGAACATTGTATAATCGCATTGCAATAGCATTTTTGTATCTATCTAGTAATTGTGACGCATACAACATATCACCTAGAACAAAAAAAAATATTTCGAATTTAAAATTACCAATAATTACATTATATTTATAATAAATCTAAATAAAGTTTTGAAATTGAAAATTGTAACTTACCAATTGCCCTTTCATGCTCTTCTCTCGTCAAATATAACATAAATATTTCATCCGCTTCATCTTTTAATGATAAAACGTAGTTTGTTGCATTCATCGTTTTATTATTTAAAATATTAATTTATTATAAATAATCAACACGCAGTAAATATTGAGAATGATGAATCACTTGAAAGAAATTGTTGAAACTCGTAATCAGCTGTTTTTTGTTTATCGTTTCGGAACGCAAGGCGCCGGTTGAGATGACAAGTGTACCAATCTACTAACAAAATTAGAGACCAACCGAAAAGGATATCGGAACAGACCCACTATACTTATACAGCTCTGGGACATTCGGATTCCCAATAGATACGAGGCTGCGGAGAGATCCTTAGTTGCCATTAGAAACGAATGCTCCGTCACATTACTGCGGGGAGCCACTATCATCAAGTAAAATAACTAAAAATATGCTTCTTCGGCTTATTGAATAAGTTATATTATTTTACAAATTTGTACAATTTGAAAGAAAACACGTAAATTCTGGGACTGAAATTCGTAACTGCGCAGAAAAGGCCTAAATACGTAAAAAGACCTAGGGTTAGCAATGGTTTACGTAGATCTACGTAAAAAGACCTAGGGTTAGCAATGGTTTACGTAGATCTACGCAAAAAGTCGTAAAGTTGGCAACGCTGCTCGCTAGTTCCCCCACCCGGCAATCGGCCGTATGGATCCTCTCGGTCCTAGGTTATATCCCGGTATGTATAGTTTTTTTTTCTTCTCATAAATAAAATAGATAAAATAAATAGATATGTTCCCCAATAGCGTCACAGGCGCCCGTGCATTATTTCACGGGCGCCAACTAGCCATGGGGATTTTACTGTATGTGTGCGACCTAGATCGTCACAAGTTATGCTTTATTTCGGACACGCCAGTACGTTCGTATCAAAAGTAGGATTTTTTGACAAAATAACTAGATAATAACCTCATGTTGTGACCTTGGCAATAATAACTGATATCAAATATTTTTGTAAAGTTATTTTTTCAAAGTAACTTTTTCCAAAGTAATTTTTGCAATCAAATTTTTTTGTCATATAAGAACTTGGTGCCTTTTTTTTCTTTTTTTTTTTTAAAAAGTTTTTTCGATTTTGATATCACTTTCTTTTTTACTACGAATACAATAATCAAAAATGACACTTTCTGAGGTAATCGATATTTCCTGATTTGCACTTGATGAACAATATGGATTTATAGTTTTTTTAAATCATATTTCATGTATTTTTCACTTATTTTGAATAAAAATATTGAATCAGCGTTTGTGATGACCGTTGAAAATGAATATCCATTATTATTATTATTATTATTTATATAACTGTGCTTCGTCGGTAACTCATCATCTCCAAAAATTTTCAACTTAGTATTGAAATTGGCCGCTAGAGTTATAGAAGAACAATAATAATCAGAATATTTTATGTTTGTTGGTATTAGTTGTGACTAGTGTTGAAATTGACCGCCAGTGTAGAGGGAGAATTAAATCTATCATGAGAGAAAAGGACAAGCTTATATTGTGATGTGGTGGCTTTTCACCCATCACATATTTCTATTTTATAGGTGCATTCGTCGCGCTGTGAACAAAAAATATATATATAATTAGTAATTAATATAAAAATCAAGAATGAATGAACGGATATGAAGAATGAACACCTGCAACAGCCAAGATGATCCGGATCACCAGTACCACCAATATAAACAATCAATTATCCAGCCAACAACCACTCAACACTACAAATAACAAAAATATTCAAAGTCCGGATAAATAAATAAAGCAATTGATTTGTTTATGAATCAAATAATACACCAAACGATCAACAACACTGAGCGTTATGTATCAGCAACAATGAACATAACCACACTCCTTGGCGAATGTCAAAATAAATAGCCAATCCGGCCGATAAAATATTCAATAAAACAATGGTGTGAAGAAAACAAGGGAGATGGCGCCCTAATATTGGACCAGCAATGAAGCGGCCATCATTAAATATCCGGCACCGAATTTAAATTATAATTAATTCAGCCAATGAGAAATTAATACATTTGAATTTGAGCCAATGAATTGATTACGTAACAATGCAGTAATTAAGTTGACTAATTTGGTAGTGTTGAGCAACGTGGTCATGGTTGAGGGAAGAAGACGACGGAAGCGGCCATTGAGGACCACTTCCACGGTGGACTTCGTGAGCGAATGTACTGTGTGTGGAGAGTGATTTATTGAAAAATTGTTAAGCGTGTAAGCGTGAATCGAAGTACGTTATTAATATTATTATTAGCGTGAGTGTGTTATAAATTGTTCAGAAACGTCTACGACAAATTGTTCGAGTCGTCAGTAGGCATTTATAGAGCGTAATTTGAAATCTCAATTGAGAAAATTTAATTTAAATCCGACATGTGGTCGAAAGTATATCCACCACGTGCCGGGCAGCCATTGTTAGCTCGATTCACAGCGCGACGAGTCGTCTAAAATTCCGGTTAGTGAGTAAATAATTGATTAAATAGAGTTAGACATAAATGATAATGAGAATTAGTAATAATTATCATATTAAAATGAATGATATAAGAAATGTTATAAAATCGTCGCATCGTGGTAGACCCGTCAATCGTCACGACCTAAATCGTTAGAACTTTTATTTTTACTAATTATTTTTCATAATATAAAAGAAACATTATTATACCTTATTTATATGTTATATTGGCAATTTTCATCCGGATAGTGATTTTTCAATATTAAATAAATTAATATTATTATTGTCTATAAAATAATTCAAATCGAGTGTATCACTTATTTAATTGTAGTAGATTTCCCCAATAATCTTTAGCCATTTTTAGGCAATCGGGGTGGCATCCCTTGTTCAAGGACAACCAAAGAAGGTAAAGTTGAAAGCGGCTCTATTTTTCGAGGGACAAATCGAGCGCTTTCACAATATATACAACGTGTGTTAGGAAAAGGCAGTTGCAAACTTGCAATAATAAAAGCCAGAACGATAGGAAGTTTTGGAAGTGAGAGAAAGATACTACAGTATAGATTGGAGAGAGACAAGTTTATTGTTTCATACACACATTTAATGAGGACGCCGAACAGACGACGACGACCAAGACTGAATTTTTTTCATCATGAAAAAGTTTTTAACTTCAACTCATTATATCTTCGGTAATACGGAACGTAGAATAAAAATAAAATCAGTTCTACCATATAATTTGGACACAAGCTTCCAATTGCGCCCATTATTTGTCCGCTAAATTTTGTGCATATATGAGATCTCATCATAGTGGTCTCTTGAAACTCGGACTTTCGCGTAAAGATACACGGTACGTATATCTCGCTCCGCAGTGAACTTGGCGCGAGACACTCCCGTGTCTCTTGATAATTTTTGATGTGTGGCAAGCCACAACATCACAAGGTATAAGAGGTGGAGTGGCTCAATGTTCAAATCGCTATGCTGAAGCGAATGATAAATATATGGGTGACAATTATGATCAAAACATAGATTTATCTTATCTTATGTATTTCGATGTGAATAAAGTATACGTTGCGTGTATGTGTGAATATTTGCCATTTGGTGGATTTACGTGTGACAAAAACATGGCTTTTGATGACATTTTCAGTATTCCAGATGACTTATCAACTGAATACATCTTTGAAGTGGATCTAGATTATCTGGAAGAACTTCATGATTCACATCGAAATTTACATCTGTGTCCTCAGCACATTATATCGATAACAGGAAAGAATACCAAATTAGTAACAACGCTCCTCACAAAAGTAATATATATTATTCACTATAGGAATTTGAAGCAAATATGAGCTTGGGTATGAAAGTTGTGAATATCCATAGAGTTCTTGAATTTCAGCAATTTCCATGACTGAAGAAATATATGGACTTGGATACAGATTTGCGGGAAAAGTCACGAAATGACTTTGAAAAATATTTTCACAAATTGATGAATAATGCTGTATTTGGTAAGACTATGAAGAATGTTGGAGAATATAAAGATGTTAAATTGACGACACAATGGGGATGGAGATGGGATGCGAGATCACTCATTGACAAACGTAATTCTCATATTTGCACTATCTTTGACGATGATATGGTAATAATTGAATATACACATATAGGTTAGAGGGCAGTACAACAACACTACTCTTCAGATCTCTACTTTTCATGTGATTTACATGAAAAATCAGAAGTAAGAATTTGGGGAGTGGAAGTGAAAAAGTAGAGTAGAGGTATACGGGAGTATGTTGATTTCAAAGTAATAATTTGAGTTTAGACTTAGGCTGGAATCTTGAAAGGTAGAGATCTGGAGAGTAGTGTTGTTATACTGCCGGTTAGAGATGCAATGATTTTCGCTTAATTCGTCCAGTGACCGTCATTGTAGATACATGTCTTTACCGCAAAAAAAAAAAAATATTCATGGTTGAGGCCTCGTGAATAGTATCATTACCAAGCTTCCTTTTGGAGTTCATATTCCTGGTTATCAATATTGTGGTCATGACACAAAATTATCGAAGATATTGGCACGCGGTGATCCCGAAATCATTCCCCTCAACGCTGCATGCAAGGATTACGATATGGCATATGCAAAGTATCGTGATGATATTTCTGAGAGTAATAGAGCTGATATAATGCTAGCTGAAAGAGTTTGAGAACGTGTTCACGATGAAAAAGTTAATGTTCGTGAGTGAACAAAAGATGAGTAAAGCTAAGGAGAGAAAGAGGAGTAAAAAGATACCAATGACATCATTCAAGCAAATTGTGAAAGAAGCAAAAATTTCAATGCATAATTCAGGTGGGGATATAGTCAAGTCAGCGTTGAATAGTGCACGCACTGCTGTATAAAAAGCCGGTGGAGAGAGTGAAGTGGTCTCACCACCACGAATTTCACCTGTACCGGAAAAAAATTATGTATTGGGGCTCATCGAATTGCTGACATCTAAATCAATTCCCAATATTTATATAACCAACAACCAATTTCGCTCAATTGATACTGAAGGTAATCATCTGATTGGATATCGCACAATCACCATATCTGCAGGCAGCTATAAAATTGGAGACATTGAAAGTTATCTGCAAAAACCAATTTTGGAAATTAATGCACTTCGTGTTGAGTTTGACATTACAACGGGTGCGTATATCAATGAACATCGAGTGCACACGATTCATGAATTTTTTCCAATTGTCTCACTAGGATATAAGATCGTTGAAGTCCCGTCACATGTCATTTTTATGCAAGTTGCCGTGCAAGCAATACAACATCTACAGCTGAGAATAGTCGATCAAGATGAGTATTTAGTGAATTTTCGCATTGAAGTTATAACTATAAGATTACGTTTGAAATTTATAAAGAAATGGGAATAATATATGATACAAGAGGAATAATTTCGCAAGTACCAGCGATAATCCATGGTGCAAGCCACGGAAGTGAGGGGGACATGCCGAAAACGTCTCAGTCATCGAATACAAGGCGCACAATTGACACTCCAGAACATTCGACTGTTGAAGTATCTAGGTCTCAAATTACGTTGAAAACAATGAAATTTCATGTTTGTTGTCGTTTATTCTGTCTGATGCCATGAACAAAATCTTCACAATACAAAAACCAATCGTTTTCGATGAATCCATTGCACATTATGAGATTCATGCGCATGAACCACATGCATCATATACTTCCAATAACAATGATGAAATTCACAGTGCAGTACAACATCAGGACTTGTGCTTATAGCCGAGTGAGAGCTCAGCCATAAGCACACAACAAAATACAAATAATAACATTTAGCAATTTAAATATTGGAAAATAACATCCTGTTTCATTCAATTTCAATAATGAGAAATCTGAATGAAATTAAAATATTATGACTCGAAAAAGAATGATGCTTCTTTTTTAAACGAAATAATAAAATGAATGATTTCAAATTTTGATCGTCACGATTGACAAGTCTACGGCAGTGCGATAATAATTTTCTCTCCCAACGATATTCATTTCACGCACACATTCAACATTGAGTATATTCCACTCAGCATACTTCTCTCACAATTTTCAATGATTGTTCAACCGACATTTATTTCCCGGAACACACATTCTCTACCTTCTCTAATCACTTGTTCCACTGGAATCACGTACACAGCAGCAGCATCTTCTCTTCTTTATTTATTTGATATTCATTTACTCAATACGTATGGATGATGTTTTATTTCATTTACAATTGTAGTTGACTACCATGGACTCGGTATTATTAGGCTCTGGCATCGTTGAATGCCCGCAATGTTATTGACGATAGAGGCTCGCCACGTGTTGATGCAAAAGTCCGTCTGTTCAAACACATATTGAACACGGAAAATAATCCAATTCTCCCGTTGGACAATATTATGCATCGCTCGTTCTCTCAGCAAGTACACAATTTGTCACTCATTACGAACATCTGCTTGATATTATTTCACTACCATTACCATCACTACCCATGCCCAGCTCACTCTCCATCGCGCACACCAGATTTTACCAACGTACATTTTCACACTTTTTCAACACACCTTGTTACACGGCGCCCGCCGTAGCAGTCCCTCTACGCCTCTCTCATTCGACGTTCATAATGATTCTCTTTCTATTTTTCTTAATTTTTGCACGCACGTGCCTCACTGCGTCGTCTTCCAACTCACTTGGCGACGTCCGTATATCTTCGTGCCTACTGCTCTCACTGCTCACACTCGCACTCATCCGTCCATACCACATTCGTACTAATTTATACATTTCCGCCGTACCATCTCTACTTTTCGATGTGTGGCAAGCAACAACATCACAATAGCTATTCATGCTATCAGATATTCAGATATCGGGTTTGTGGTGATCGTCTTGTGAACAATATAATTAACAAACTTCCGATAGATCTATACGTTCCAGGTTACCAATACTGTGAACCAGATAGAAAATCTTTAAAATGATTAGCGCGTAGAGATCCTGGAATCAACTCTCTTAATACTGCGTGTGAAGATCTCGATATTGCTCATGCGAACTATTCAAATAATATCATTAAAAAGAATAAAGCTGATCAAGTACTTGCAGACAAAGCTTTGGAACGCAGTCATGCTAAAGACGCAAGCATTGATTAAAAAGCTATAGCTTGGAGTGTAAATAAAATCATGAATGTGGAATCGGAACTTGGTGCAGATATGGTGAGGAGGAAGAAGCGAGTGGAAAGGAATTCGAAAAAAATGATGAAAAATTCTACGATATCATCCAAACAAAAAGTAACAGAGGCGAAAAAGTCTATGCACTCTGGTCGTGATATGGTCGAATCTGCGTTGAATGGTGCGCGTACTGCTGCCGAGAAAACTGGTGTCTCGAGTGAAGTACGCTTCAAACACCCTCTTCATATCCTATCAATTATAAATTGCTTTAATTGCTGTGATACCTTAAAAATATTATCCGATCAATGCATCATACTATATACAAGATCTTTATACATAGAGACATCTCTTTTCTGAATTCAGGAGGTTTTCGTAATCGAACATTCTTCAGTCGCAGTGGTTTCACCATCCATCACAGCATCACGAGTGTCATCAGAAAACGATTTTTATCCGATATGACGTTTTTTATGGTATAGTGACGCCCATGAAGTCCTCTACTTTCTCTGACATATCTGTTGTCATCCCCACAATCACACCAAAACAATCATGGATATATTCACACTCGAAACAAACCGTATCAACACCACAATCATATTTCATTTGATTAGTTAGTGGATGCTTGCACCACATTGCGTTATCATGTGAATCACTTATATCATGATTGCACTCCGATTCAGTATTTGATTTTCCACCATGAAAATGCTTTTGAAACAAATAATCTTCATGCATTGACATACGTTGTCCTTTGGTCAGCAATATATTTGGTGTATCCATGATAACTTTTTATTTTCACACCACATCTTTTATTCATATCTTTCATCAGATATTACAGTACACTGAGTAGCTCTGAATGAGGATTTTTTTGGAAATCTTATTCAGTAGTCCCCTCCCCACATACATATTTATTCATCTATATGGGTCATTCCATATCAAATCGACCAACAGTTAGCATCGACCCTTTTCGATTTGGATAAATTTTGATCAGAACTTTCCTTCCATTAAAAAACTAATATTTGCGAAAAGAAACAAATTTAGAAAATTTTTTTTGAAAGTTATTTAAAATTGAAAATTTCAATATTTTCCTGATTTGTCAATCTTATTTTTCACATATCTCGAAAACTACTAAAGATACGGAAACGATCGTTTATTTGTTCTGAAGGGGACATTTAAAGCTATTTAAATAAGAATATTTAATAAAAAGTTACGAAAAATAAAAGTTTCATAGAATTTTGAATTTTTAAAAATCGTCAAAATCATAGCGCGACACAAAATTTTGGGCTCGAATTTTTTATTACAATACCTTTGAATGATCTTAAAAGATCATAATAATTTCAGAGTTGCGTTTTTTTCTTGTTTCAAAGTTATTAATTTTTGAATTTTGGCAAAAAAAAATTTTTTTTTTTACTCCTGTGTTCAACATAGTCGAGAAAACATATCATTTTGAGTGAGAAAAAGTTTATTTTATGCTATAAAAACAAAAAAAAATAAAAGTTGAATTCGTATTTATATAGTAATAGTTCAAAATTATCAATAATTAAGATGTGTCACATTCTGCCATCTATGTTTCTTCTACTAAAGTTTTTCTAGGTAATTACTTTCGGAGATCTACCACCAAAGGTTTTGTTTTCCGTAATATAGTTAGACTTCCAAATGTCACTGTTATTTATTAGACAACAATACCAATGAATGCTCAATGAATTTGTGAGTAATATTCTCTTTCACCCCATATATTTGAATGTTTCTTGTTGTGAAATATTATTAATAATGGAGAAAACAAACTGTTGCATCGAAATATTTGGGAATGAAGAATGTTCTAAGGAAAAATTGATTAAATCCAATGAATTTTCCGATGAAGACCGCATTTCGTTGAATATTAGAAGGGGTACATTCGTTAGTTGCATTTGCGATAAACATGACCATGAATATCGGATTGCTTATACTGGAAATCAAAAAGTTTGTGCTGATCCTTATAAAATTCATGATATTGGCGTACGAAAATCATTGAGAGTAGTCACTTTTGAGCTTTATGAACAATCTAAAATTAGTGTGCCTTCCATTACACCGAGAAGTAAATTGTGTATTTCATGTTCGACAAAAGTCTATGATGAAGTCAAAAAACCTCAAAAAAGTGGATTGGAATCATCTGTTGAAAACGTCTCTGAAAATTTAGGTTATAATACATCTGAGATTTCCGTACAATCTAACCTAGAAGGAACTCTACTAACCACCCCAAGCTCATTTCTTATTCAGGAAAAATTGTCATCTAATCTATCTGAAAAATTACAGTTATCAAATTCTACTAATTCAACGTCTGAAATATGCACAACTACAAGTGAAACTTTTACTCTAGATGATGTTCATTTCGATCGTCTCAATACAGTCGCACGAATTTTCAATTTATCTCCCATGAAAACAAGAGATTTATATCGATCGAAAACTTACACTGAGGAAAAATATTGTTGCATAAAATCTAAATTCCAATCATGCTTCAAAAATCTGACAGAATAGTTTTTTGACACGACTAAGAATAATAAATTGATGATTGATAATAACTCAGGATTGACTGGTAGAGAAATGATTGAGCAGTTGAAAAATAAATTTAATAATACCAGTAAATCGTGTGAAAAATCACAAATTTCATCTGTCTTACCATCAAGTTGGTCAACAGAAAAAATTGTAAGTATTTTTGGAGCATCTACATACATGGTAAAGAAAATGAAACAAAAAGTGAATCAAGATGGTATTTTATTTATCCCTGATCAAAACAAGGGTCATCATTTATTGAAGACCACTGAGAAAAAAATTCAAGAGTTTTTCAGAAGTCAAGATGTCAGTAGAGAATTACCTGGTAATAAAGACTATAAATCCGTTCATGAAAATAGAAAACGGATGCAAAAACAAAAACGATTAATTTTAGCGAAATTTATCATTTATTCAAAGAGAAATACCCATTTGAAAAAGTTGGTTTTTCAAAATTTGCAAGCTTAAGACCACCTGAATGTGTTCTTGCCGGTGCATCAGGTACTCATGTGTTATGTGATTGTATGATTCACGAAAATTTAAAACTTTCATTTCACGGTGCACGATTTGCAAAACTGAAACTTGAAGATGGAAGTCAGCCATTATGGTCTCCTCGAGAGTGCATGAATATTCTTATTTGTCAACTACCCACAAATGACTGCTATTTTGGAAAATGCTCTAATTGTCCCGGCTCAACAAAATTAAGAAGTATCTTGGAAAATCTTTTTATGGATAACTTTTCAGATGAAATCACTTATAATCAATGGACTCAAGTGGACACATGTTCTTTGGAGACGATTATTAAGTCAACTGACGACTTCGTTGATTCCTTCGTAGAATCTATTCCTAAACTACTCCAGCATGACTTTATAGCTTAAAAACAAGCAAAATATTATCAAACTATTAAAAATAACTTGGAGATTGGACAAGCACTTGTTGTTGCTGATTTTTCTGAAAATTATGCATGTTCACTTCAATATAGTGTTCAAGGAGTATATTGGAATAACAGTCAAGTGACAGTCCATCCATTTGCTTGTTATTATAGATTGAGCAACGAGAGTGAGAGCAATGTAGTACCTCTAAGCTTGATCGTAATTTCAGATAATCTAACGCACAACACAACTGCAGTTTATTGCTTCCAAGAGGTATTAACATCATTTTTGAAAGAAAAAATTCCCAATATTTCTAAAATCATTTATTTTTCGGACGGCGCAGTAGCTCAATATAAAAATCGCTGTAATTTAGTAAACTTGTTACATCATGAAGAAGATTTTCAAATAAAAGCTGAATGGCATTTTTTTGCAACCTCTCATGGAAGGGGTCCAAGTGATGGTTTAGGTGGAACAATTAAGCGATTAGCTAGTCGATCCAATCTTCAACTTCCAACCGAACAACAAATTGAGACACCTGAGGATATGTGCAAGTGGGCAAGAGATAATGTTCGAGGAATAACTTGTCATTTCGTCTCCAATGAACGAATTCGACAGTCTGAGAAGAAATTGGACAAAAGATTCAAAAATGCTGTACCGATACAAGGAATCCGTAGTTGTCATGCCGCCGTTCCTATTTCCAATGATTCAATGACAATGAAAACTTTATCTGCACTTCAAGAAGGACAAGATTTTCGATTGAAAAATGTTGATATTTTTGAGTTCGTAGGAGAACCAACAGTAAAAACCAGGTAAATAAACTGTTATTTTCAATATTCAAATTTCATGAAAGTTTAATTTCAAATTGAAATTTAATGTAACTCGGAACTCTTTCAGATCACGGAAAAGAAATGCAGCATCAACATCAGAACAGGAAGTGAAAAAAAAAAGATTGACGAAATGAAAAACATAACAAGTTTAAACTGGGAACGTACCAAATAAATAAGAGTTGAATTTTAATTATGTTTTTTTTATGTTATAAAATGGACTTTTTTTCACTCGAAATGATATGTTTTCCCAACTATGTCGAACACATGAGTGAAAAAAAAAAAATTTTTTTTTTGCCAAAATTCAAAAATTAAAAACTTTGAAACAAGAAAGAACGCAACTCTGAAATTGTAATGATCTTTCAAGATCATTCGAACGTTTTGTTATGAAAAATTTGAGCCCAAAATTTTGTGTCGCGCTATGATTTTGACGATTTTTAAAAATTCAAAATTCTATAAGACTTTCATTTTTCGAATCTTTTCTTTTAAATATTCTTTTTTCAGTGGCCTCAAATGTCCCCTTCAGAACAAACAAACGATCGTTTGAGTATCTATAATGGTTCTCGAGATATGTGAAAAATAAGATTGACAAATCTGGAAAATATTGAAATTTTTAATTTTGAATAACTTCAAAAAAAATTTTCTAAATTTTTTCCTTTTCGCAAATCTTAGTTCCACAAATCGAAAGGGGTCGATGCCAACTGTTGGTCGATTTGATATGAAATGACCCATATAATTTTTATCATTATTTACTCATACAATTATTCATATGAGTATTTTTTTTATTAATACAGTGACTCATACAATTATGCATATAATTATTCACTTTTTCATCATTCATTGATTCATTTGTTCATCATTTTTTTCCATTCATTCATTCTTTCATGTTTCTGGAAAAAAATATTTCATGTATTTTATAAATAAAAAAAAATTGTAGTTGATTTTTATCTATATTATAGATAAAAAACTTATCCATTTGAATTTTCGCCACCTACTTAACAACAAAACTCATACTATAGTTCAATCAGAGAGTAACTAACAGTTATCCATTTCCTCATTGTCACAACAAAGTAACTTATACTATAGTACGATCTTCGATATCGATAAAAATTGTTACACCACGAAGAATATTAATGTCGCTCAATGGATGATATAGAAGTCTGCTCCAGAACCCGCGTTGTTCATCCTACTGATATTACACATAATACTGTTGAAAACACTTCAGAGGTTTTGTGTCTAAGTCTATTATAAAATAAAATGTTATAATGTTGTTGTGTTCAGTGCCAAAAGCAACAACATTAGTTCAATGCTAGATTTATGAAGGTTCTTCAGATTCAATGTAGAATTGATAGGCTAACAATTTTAGAGAAGTACAAAATTTTCGACTCGGGTATACTGTAGTGATTTCGCAGTTACATCGCTTCAGCTACTAATTTCCAAAAATTTATTTGAAAAATCTCATCATTCATGTGGGGTAACTAATTTTTCTTCAATACTGTTTCAGACAATCATCGAATAGCAATTTGGCCGTGAAGCCCATAAATCTTTTTCCAGTTGCAATAGATGAAAAGGTAAGAATGTTCACTTCAAATATTTATTTCATTCATAAAATTTCACGGTGTGAATCCGGATCACCGTTTCATTGTTAGTAGCAGCGTACAAGCTTCGCGTCGGTATCTTCATGAGTAAGGTCAATTTCGTGACGTCAAACAGTTAAAAAACTTAGAATTTGCCTATAAAGTTTACCAACAATGAATCATCATAAAAACGTCCCGCTTTCCTTTCTATATATCCTGAATGGATTTTCGCAGCCCGTGCATACTCGCAGTGTGTAACGTTCTTCCGTCCGACTGTCGGATGACAGATACCCTCGGTGATTATGCCACTTAGACTCAGCCGACTTCCAGGGTTCGTGACGGGGTGAGGGTGAAAGGAACGTTTAACAAATTCACGAATTTCGTTTAGAATTCTCCATGGTGGTATGGAGAATACGTTTATTTATTCCAGCAATCCCGTGTCGTACAACGTTTCGGCAAAGTCTGGTTGGATGGCATCGTACAATATTTCTTCGCGCCGTAATTTATTTTGTGACACAGAATGACTCTCAATATACTGATACTATTACACAATATACCCGATACGCGTACAATACTTTTGGAGCGATACGTTTGGCGAGAGCGAGAGACAACAGGGACACCTCAGCTTAGTGCCAGCTGTCAGAATCGTACGGGTACACGTACTGCCGTCTACTGCGGTCAGCGAACACGTGGCGGATACGGGAAAACGTGAGAATACGGCGTCCTCACGGTGAAATCGATGAAAGTTAGCTCTGAGAAGAGCTATTGGTTTTGAGTTCTGAAAATAATTATTCGGTATAGTTGATGAATCGGCGATGGAACTCTTAAAAGAACTATTTTCCCACGTCGAAACTTCACTCTGGATGCTGGATACTCGTCATTGGGCTGGTGTTGCTCGAAGCCGAGCAACCGATGAACTGTGTTCTGCGAGCTCGTGCAGCGGTTTATGTAGCCACGGCGAGCCTCTCCCACTCCGCGGCGTACGTTGCGCAAGGGCGGACTGCGCATCCCCCACCGGCTTCGTAGCGCACCGTGGGGAACACGGTTCTGGTGTAGTGGTGGGACTCCCGAGTTCCCCCACTCGGTCGGTCGGTAGGTCTCGGACCCGGATTCGAATCCCGACCACTATACTTTCTTTTTTTTCCTGTTTACTTAATTAAGATAGAATAAGATGAAATACAATAAAATAAAATAAAATGAAATTGTGTTCTCCGATAGCATTTGCCGATACCAGAGCATTATTTAAATGTTGCATTCTTTCATCATATTTCTTAGATGATACGCGAAGTCACAATGTGCATATATGCGCTAGTACTTCCCATAGTTCACTTATTTTCATTGATAACCATAATTCCGAATTGGATCATCGCTAATGCTGACACATTCCTTGTGAACTATACATATATATTGTGAAGTATCCTTGTTTTCTTAT
The DNA here is from genome assembly GCA_918226075.1 of Microctonus brassicae. Taxonomy (NCBI): domain Eukaryota; kingdom Metazoa; phylum Arthropoda; class Insecta; order Hymenoptera; family Braconidae; genus Microctonus; species Microctonus brassicae. Next base: position 14,438,386 of record OW445482.1, read on the forward strand.
TTCAGGACCAGTATCATCAATTCAATGATGTGCGCACAATCGCCATCCAAAAAGTGAGTATTTTTGAATTCTTGAAATTATGACTTAGTTTCATATTTCCATCGCTTCAATGATAAAGTTTCAGAAAGGCCAATACTATAATCAATATCATTATATCAAATCTCTCTCAATTCATACGTGTAGCACTCGAATACATGTTTGTGCTGACAATTGGACATCAGGTGATATTAAGTAATGCTCTTGAGAAATTTGCTCTGGTTCTGTTGAACGAAAATATCAGTGGGAATGATGAGTAGATGGTGAAAGATAAGGTGTATTTTTGTCCTTTTTAATTCACATACTTGGTTTTTTTTTAACGTAAATTCCGCATGTGAATATTAATTGAACGAAATCACGAAAAATTTTATGAATGTAATGACAAAAATAATATACAACTATAATTGATAGGCCAAAACGGGGCAAACAAAAATGGAATTGAAAATATTGATGAAATACTGAATTATGAGAAGATGAATTGATCAGAACAAAAATAGATTATTTGTAAACCCAAGTATTGAAAATAAAATGAATTTACACGAGTGATTAGAATCTTATCGCCTGATTACAATTTTTTAAATTACGCATTTGCACGTATGCTACAATGGCAACGTCATGTTAGATCATCATGAAGGATGTGAATCATATCTATGTCAAAGGTGTTGAGAAGAAAGAATGGTTGTTTAATATTATCAAGAGACACGGTAGTGTCTCGCGCCAAGTTCACTGCGTAGCGAGACTCACGTACCGTGTATCTTTACGCGAAAATCCAAGTTTCAAGAGACCACTATGATGAGATCTCATATATGCACTAAATTTAGCGGAAAAATAATGGGCGCAATTGGAAGCTCGTGTCCAAATTATATAACAAAACTGATTTTATTTTTTTTCTACGTTCCGTATTACGGAAGATATATTGAGTTGAAGTTAAATTTTATTAAAAACTCTCGATTTTCATGATGAAATAATTCAGTCCTGCTCGTCGTCGTCGTCTGTTGGGCATCCTCATTCAATGTGTGTATGATACTATAAATTTGTCTCTCTTCAATCTGTACTGTAGTATCTTTCTCTTACTTCTAAAACTTCCTATCGTTTTGGCTTTTATTATTGCAAGTTTGCAACTGCCTTCTTCTAACACACGTTGTATCTATAAGCTTGTCCTTTTCTTTCATGACAGAATTTTATTCTTTCTCTACTCTGGCGGTCAATTTCAACACTAGTCAGAATTAATATCAAGAAACATACAATATTATGATTATTATTATTTCTCTATAACTCTAGCGGCCAATTTCAATATTAATTTGAAAATTTTTGAAGATGATGAGTTACCGACGAAGCACAGTTATAGTAGCCCCATTAGCCTGCAAGTACGCGTATGATCGTGCACCGTCATGTATAATGTGGCAAAAACATTGAATTGCAAAAATTACTTTGGAAAATTTATTTTGATTAATTATTGTATTTGTAGTGAAAAAAGAAGTGATATCAAAAAAAAGTACAAACTTTTTTTAAAAAAAAAGAAAAAAAAGGCGCCAAGTTCATGTGTGGCAAAAAAATTGAATTACAAAAATTACTTTGGAAACTTTATTTCAAAAAAATTACTTTGCAAAAAGTTTATTTGAAAAAGTCACTTCGAAAAAATTACTTTACAAAAAGATTTGATATCAGTCATTAATGCCAAGTGCACAATATAAAGTTATAATCTAGTTACATTGTCAAAAATATCCCACTTTTAATACGAACGTACTTGGCGCGTCCGATCAGTTGATGGATTTTATATCAGTTAAAATTTTATGTATGATTAACATCATCAGTTACGCTTATCTCGGACGCGCCAAGTACGTTCGTATTAAAAGTGGGATATTTTTGACAATATAACTAGATTATAACTTTATATTGTGCACTTGGCATTAATGACTGATATCAAATCTTTTTGTAAAGTAATTTTTTCGAAGTGACTTTTTCAAATAAACTTTTTGCAAAGTAATTTTTTTGAAATAAAGTTTCCAAAGTAATTTTTGTAATTCAATTTTTTTGCCACACATGAACTTGGCGCCTTTTTTTTCTTTTTTTTTAAAAAAAGTTTGTACTTTTTTGGATATACACAGAAGAAAATTGTCAATGTTGAACAATATAAATGTCCATCAATGAAAGATATCCATGGTTCTGATTGTAATTATCATGCTTTGAAAATTTTGGGGCTCTCCTTCCATTGTGCTAATGAGAATATTTAACAATTGAAATGTTGGTTTGAAGAAAAAATAATTCAATAGAGAAAATATTTTTTTTTTTTTTTAATTTTTGACAAGAATAAATTAAGTATAACTTTGAAAATAATTAAATACAAAATATAAACCAGGAGAATATGTATTTTAATTCACTTCGAATCTCATTATAATTATCCCAATAACCTCATATTATCCCTTAAATTTCTATTCTCATCATTCGCTAACGGGTGTGAAAAAAAGGGTAACAGGTAGCATTGTTATGGCACGCGCCACTTCATTCAAATATTGATAACGAAGGAATCAGTAGCACCACTTTGAAATATATCTATATATTGGAGACGTTACAGGATAGAATGAGCGCGTACATCATTATTCATAATGCCCAATTCATATTGGATATAGGTCCTCTGATGATCCTCTTAACCCGATGACCTCAATTATTTTTTTTAAGACAAAGAATGAAACTTTTCACACTTCTCATCAATGTTCGCAGCCATCAATTGAGTGATACGCAATTCCCAGTTATCAAAAATATATAGAAAAGCGATGAGAACATATTGAAAGTTTTTATTACAAAAACAGTGAATGAAACAAATAATTGATAAATAATATATATGATATATAACTCAACGATAGTAAATTTGAGGAAGCGATTGAAAATAGTGGATAATTTCAACAAAAAATGTTAGTATGAATTTTTTTTTCAAGTATCCTAAAAATGTACTTCTAGTTTCGTATATTATTGTGTGAGCATGGAATATTCTCAAAAAAATTCTTGTTTCAAAATCTTATATGAAAACCATACCTGTACGACATTATATAATTTTATTTGATATATTTTCATTCACCCGGATGTATAAATATATTCCTTTGCTCCTTCACAGAAAAAAATGGCGTATATAAAATATTAAATGTACTGTTAGGTCCCAAGTGACCTTTTCCCCTTACCCCGCAGTTGTCAATTCCGCTTTTATCTTATTTTCGTCTTTTACAAATATATTAGAAAATCAGCTCTCTATCGCTCATCGTTTCCACGCATTGAATTATCATGGCAGCTCATTTTTGCAAGCGCCAGCATTTAAATTTGATACGCAGCATCGCACCACGGATCATGTTAACTTTTTATTCATATAAAATTTATATTATTTATTTATGAGATTATTCTATTATAATGCCAACTAAGATCGTTATTTAACCTATGCTCTCACATACGTTTGAAATTCTAACTCTTGTAACGTTCTTTTCTCGACCGACGTGAAGACAGCTACCCTCGATGAGTGCCTCTTGCTCAGTTGCCAGGGTTCGTGCAGGATGAGAGTGGATAGGAACGTACAAAAAACTGGTCGGTGTATGTTTCAGGTTTTGATTGGTGTTTCAGCCGTGCGTACAATTTTAAGCCCGAGGTCTCGTGATGACGTACAAGAGTTTATTCGCGAGTTTCGATGGATGCCGGTAATTCGCGGAAGCTTGTTACGTCGCTCGACCTTCGACGCCTGCGCCTCTGCCCGCTCGGTGAAGGGTAGGGGTGGGGCAGGACGTACGGTCGGGTGATTGGAGTGGTGTTTGAGCTGGTCTCGTGGTTTTCCTGGGAGAGAATACAAGCGTTGAGTACAATGGCAAGTATTTATAGGCGAAGTCTGGAAATGGATAGAATACAAGTGTTGAGTACAACGGCAAGTAGTTACAGGCGAAGTCTGGAAAGAGATAGAATACAAGCGTTGAGTACAATGGCAAGTATTCACAGGCGAAGTCTGGTGAGAGATAGAATACAAGCGTTAAGTACAACGGCAAGTATTTACAGGCGAAGTCTGGAAAGAGATAGAATACAAGCGTTGAGTACAACGGCAAGTATTTACAGGCGAAGTCTGGAAAGAGATAGAATACAAGCGTTTGAAATAACGACGAGTATCCACAGGAAAAGATAGTCTGGAGTGTGGAAAGAATACAAGCGTTTGAAATAACGACGAGTATTCACAGGAAAAGATAGTCTGGAGAGTGGAAAGAATACAAGCGTTTAAAATAACGACAAGTATTCACAGGAAAAGATAGTCTGGAGATTGGAAAGAATACAAGCGTTTAAAATAACGACGAGTATTCACAGGAAAAGATAGTCTGCAGAGTGGAAAGAATACAAGCGTTTAAAATAACGACGAGTATTCACAGGAAAAGATAGGAAGTCTGGCGGGCTGGAGCTGGTCGTCTTTTAGGCTGTAGGCCTGTATGTGCTGACTGGCTGCCGGATCACTGCCCTTCTGCCGTAAAACCTGCCCTTATATAGCCGGGCGAGTCGGCGCGATGGTCCATCCGCGCATCCCCCACGCGAGATGCATCTTGATCTTCTGAGATGCGTGGCGTCTGTCCCCACTTGTGCGGCTGGCGAGTAGTGGGGCGCGCTCTCCCACGCGCTGGATGCTGCCGGAGTGGGACCGATTCGCCGGTGTTAGCAGGCTTGGCGGTAGTGGGTTCGATCCCACGTTACATCTTTTTTTTTTTTTTTTTGTTTCCCCTAGTTTTTCCCATGCCGATAATATGCATCGACACGGGTTCGCTAGAGGATATTTTCTGTGTGGTGTAATCGTCACACTCCCCCCTTACTTACAGGAAAAAAAAAGAAAAGAAAAACGGATGAGAGGCATAGTCGGAGTAAAGAGTAATAAGGGCAACCCTCAGACACGGGTGCGACAGTTTTTTTTTCTTTTGTTGTTTTTTTTTTTTTTTTTTTATTTTGGTTCGTTTTTGGTGCGGTTTGCGACAGTTAATGGGTACCGTAATCCTAACGTGGTACGTAGGCATCAGTGACCTGGTGGTATACCCAGGCCCCGGCCTTCTTTTCGATTCTCCACAGGATGCTCCCTTCCATCGAAGGTCAAGAAAGGGTAATAGCCTACGCAAGCCGCACCCTCAATCCAGCCGAGAAGAACTACTCAACAACAGAAAGGGAATGCCTGGCAGTGGTATGGGGTGTGCAGAAAATGAGAATGTACCTACAGGGCTACCACTTTACCGTCATCACCGACCACCAGTCGCTGAAATGGCTCAAGAACATCCAAAGTCCCGCCGGACGAATCGCGCGTTGGAGTTTGTATCTCCGACAGTTCGATTTCGAAGTACGTTATCGCCGAGGAAACCTGAACTTACTGGCCGACGCGCTATCTCGTAGCCCAGTCCGCACCACCGACAACGATGATCCGGACGAACTACTATGTACCATGGCAGAACCCGACTCGTGGTACGACGACCTCAAGGAAAAGGTCCTGAACGAGCCCGGAAAAGTTCCAGATTACCAGTTATGGAACGGAAAAGTATTTCGTCATATGTTTCACCGATTGGACTTTGCCGACACCGAGGCCAGGTGGAAACTATGCCTGCCCAAAAGAGACCGAGCTCGCATCTTCCAGGAAAACCATGATGACCCAACCGCCGGACACATGGAAATCGCCAAAACCATCGCTCGGATCGCTCAACACTATTACTGGCCGGGCATGAACAGAGATATAGCTCACTGTGTACGCTCTTGTGCAAGCTGTCAGCAGCACAAACCACAGCAACTACAACCAGCCGGGAAGATGGGCACCATCAACGCCGAACAACCATGGGAGTACGTCGCCATAAACCTAGTAGGACCGCTGCCCCGGTCTACTCAGGGCTACACCTACCTCTGCGTGATACAACACAAATTCACCAAGTGGGTCGAGATCCATCCACTCAGACAACCAAAGGCAAATGGCATCATCAAGGCTCTCAAAGAACGAGTGATCTATCGGTTTGGCTGTCCCAAGACCGTCATCAGCGACAATGGCAGTCAATTTACCAGTAAGGAATTCTGCGGGTTATTAAACGACCTGGGCATCAACCATCAACGAACGCCACCTTACTCACCCCAGTGCAGAGATGCCATATTCAGTACAATTTGCCGCTGCTTGCCCGTACGGAGGGGATGACTCACACAAGTAACTCGCCCATATACGTGTTTCGGCGTGCGTCAAGTAGTAAAGGAGAACAGCAATATAGCGCATCTCTGTCTATACGACTTTCCCCGAAGTTGAATCGGTCGAATTCGGAGGTTATAGAACAGTTTAAAAATGAATTTTTGAAGTTATACTTCTTATGGCACGGTATTGAAATTTCGATCGGCAACCTTTTCTGTGACGGAAATGGGTGGGGGTGATACACTCTCGGCGCGTCAATTGAAATACTGATAGTGCGCAAGCGCACCGGATATACGTCACATCACTCCCTCTCTATCTCATCATTCTCCTCCAGCTGCCTGTAGCTGTATTCACTGCATCCAAGCGGCGTGGCAGTCATAGAAAACGGCTGTGAGTACTGATGTACGGCGCTGTATACCTATATTGTACTATGATATAATATAGATATACAACGCTGTAGATTTTCAGTACGCATGTGCTGGCCTTCTCTCATCAGCAGATCGCTGCCAGTAGGTTTTCCATAGTGCGTCAGCTGATGCCCATATATACATATATATAACATCCATATAATTTAACGACAGCTGATCTGTTTCGTGTATATTTCTCAGTAATATTGTTGTGTAGTTTTCAGTAATTGAATTGATAATTGAATTATAAAAATGCCTAAGTCTTATTCAGAAAGAACAAACACGTGGCGTGAGAAAAGAAGGTTGAGTAAAGATACAAACATTAATACAAAAATCAAAAAAAAGTGGACAGCGAATTGTGATTATTGCAATTTATATCTCGCCAAATCAGAATATTGTGGAAATCATTAAATTCATTTATTTTTACTTACTACCCTATACATCAGTAGGAGCTTCAGAAGTTGGTGAAGAAATTGGCCGAATTCCTATCATCTTGGGAGGAGATTTCAATGTAAATTTCGCTTCAGATGATGGAAAATCATTGATCACATTTTTAGAAGAAAAATTGTCTTTAAAAATGAACAACTCACCAACCGAATCCACCACACGCCACGGAACAACAATAGATGCAGTTTTCTCACGTCACTTGGAGAAATTAGAGTCGAGAATTTTCATTTCTTATTTTAGTTATCACAAACCAATCATTTCGTTTCTCACCAACGAAAACGATCTTTCTTAATGTAATTACACTCATATAATATACAAACAAATAATTATTGTCAACGAGACGCTCAATTTAAATTTTCATAATCAAAATTATTTGTACTTTCTATTAGTTTCAAATTTTGCAATAAAAAAAACAACATGTGTGAATATGATACTGAATAAAAGCTCATTACAAATGATTCAATTTATCCTTGCTACTATTTCCATGAAGAAGTATAACTTCTGTCGTAAGTCTTCATTGACACACATCATTTGTTCATTTTCAATTTACTTATTACTACCTGGAGTAATCCCTGTCCAGTGTCCTTGAATATTTTCGGTTTAAAGTATGAGTGAGATTCCATATATGAATGTATATTTATGAATTACTGTTGAATAAATTCAGGGAAACTTGGAGAAATAGTTCAAAATGAATTTTTCTACAGAAAAAATAAACAAATAATCAATTTAGATTCTTTAATATAACCAATACAACATTTTCTATTCCTTCTTTCGATTTCTTAGTGTAAATATTGTAACGTCGCTCAAGTTTTGTCCCTTAAAAATTACCTTACCGACGTTATCGTTGTCCTTGAATGGAAGGGATGCCACCCTGATTGCCTGAAAATGGCTTAAAGATTATCAGGGAAACCTTTTTCAACCAAACACAAAATAATATTTTCTCACAGTAAATGATTTTCAATTTTAACATTAATGATATTTATTTAATTAATATAATAAAAAATCCGGATGACAAAACAAATATAAAATGATTTGAAAAGTAATAATAATTTTGAATAATAATAATAATGACTTGAAAAAATAATACTTCTTTCTTTTTCTTACTTTTATCAGATAATCAAATAATATTCTTTCTTATATTTTTTGGCCGTGAATAATGACGGGTCTACGGCAGTGCGATTCGCTATCAATTTTACACAATATTCTTCAATCTAATATTTTCTCTTAATATTATCTCTATTTCAATATTTTAATTACTTAAAATTAATTTCTTTCCGAATATTTATTCACTCGTTGCGCTGTGGAATGATCGTAACAATATCATACAAATGACTCACCACGTGCTGATTCTTACAATCACGCTTCGAGTTTTAATAATTTTAATTATTACCTGATTTTCAGCCACACTCGCTCAATAACTTCTAACTTTATTCGTGCTGCTCACGAACAATTATTCTTACGCAAAATATAACGCCGATTCACCTTTTTTCACAATTATTTTAATAGATTACGCGCGACACACATTCAACATACATCCGTACACCATGAGGTTCGCCGTGGAAGTGTCCTTCAAAATGGCTCCTTCCGTCTTCTTCTCCTTCCCAGCATTACCGTAGTAGTCGATTCATATCCAAATTAAGTCAAAATAATATCTATAATAATTTATTAATACTGATTAATCATCATTGGTCCAATTCAAATAATGAAATAATAGACAATTATTTAATTGGTCGGCAAATTGATTTTTAATATTACCGCCAAAGTCAGCCATCTTAATTCCGGATTTTGTACTCCTATTAGAGAATTTCAAATAATCAAAATGGTCGCCTCAAGACTCGAGCGCCACCTTTACCATTCTCGCCATGTATCGATTGTTGACATTTCGATCATGTGAGGTTAACCCATGCTGGGTGTGTATAGTGAACGTGTTGATATTGTTGTTCATCATTATTTATCCTGATATTGGCTGCTGAATTATTATATTGGATCCGGATGATTATTTTACTGCTGCTTCTCTCAATGTTGACTGCTGGATTTTTTTATTGGATCCGGATGATTATTTTACTGCATTTTTTAATCCTTATGTTGTCTCCGCATACTTTGGTGAGGCTCCTTTAGTACTTTTACATGCATTCTTATAATTCAGTCTCATTTATACTATTTATCAATTACACATATTTATTTTTCCCACAGCACAACGAGATTATATTATAAAAGAAAAGAATAAATGATGTGTGGCAAGCCACCACATCACAATATATAAAAAAAAATACATCATGTTTTTTTATCTATGTATATACCATAATTATTCGTATTGAGCATCCCCCGGCATAATTATATGCATGATAAATACAATTTCACACCAAATATCAATTATTTATATTCATATGAACAATTAGAAGGAATTGAAAAAAGGCTCTCAGATTTATGAAAAAGTCATTTGAAATATTGTTCAGCTTTTTCTTTATCACAATAATATCACCGACAAAACTAACTATAGTCCTTGTCCATATTTTCCCTTTAAAATATGAATAAGATATCGTGTATGAGTATATATATATACTCATGCACGATATATATACTCATGCACGATATATATATTGTGACGTGGTGTTTTCTAGGCACCACGCACAGTGAATTTATTTATAATTAATTACCTTTTCTCCTCAGCAGCTTACAAGGGATGCCACTTTCGTGTACCTATTTAATTGTTTGACAAATGATAGGATGAGGTTATCAACGACCACGAAAGAAATCGTTATACATATTTTAATACACATATGAAAATAATAATTTATTTCTTATTGGAAATATTTGTAATGTGTTGTTGAAAAAGAAAAATATATTTGAAAATATAACGTGAACGAATAATAATGCTCTTTGCGAAAATATTTAAAGTGAACAAAAAAATATAATTATAACTATTATTTATTACGACTGGGTTCGTGTACCAGTGAACAACTGATCTGGACATCAGCTATCAAAATTAAATTATTTTATAACTCCCTTTTTAATAATACAACCGTAATTAAACAACTATCAATTATCCTTATATTATATTGACCAGGAATTTGGCGCACCGTGAACAAAATGGACGCCCGCTGAACAAGGCGAGCGGCACGTGGCAACAGACACAAAAATTATTATTATGAATTAATTCTACTTACAAAGATTTGTCTAGAATGCGTATGATGCAGCTCAACAACAATATCAGCCTCTCTCACAACTTTCCACACACACTTTCTCTACAATGCGTAAATATTTTTAATTATAATGATAATTTATCTTATCGCACAATATTAGGCACACGTCTTATTAATTCGCTCTCCAAATTCCAAGTGCCTCTTTTTTCGTTTTGTTGCATCATTCCGTTGAGTTGGTCTTCACCACTTCGCTGGGTGTCATCCCAGGAAGTGCTGCCACCTTGGGCTATTAGGTGCAACAACTTTATCGACGTCGCGCCAAACGTATCGATCAGCGGATTGCTGGACATGATGTACATTCTATTATTTTGACATAGAATCATCGTGATACATTTTAATCATTTATTTCTTTCAGCTTGCAGCGTGTGAGCCCGTGCAGTATCTACATTGCCTTCTTTCATTTAATTCTACACTCATTCATTTATTTAATTCTACACTCATTCATTTATTTAATTCTACATTCTATCTTTGTCAATACTTCGCTACTTTCTGACTTATCGACTATTTGCTCAGTAGTGTCCGTCGCCCGTTTCAGCGAGCGTCATTTTAAAGTAATAAGAAAAAATTACTCGTGACTAAGTAAAATCGTCACAATATATTGTAACGGTGCTCGTTTCGTCCCTGAACTATCAGCCGCCGTTAACGTTACCTTGTGAAAATGATTCTTGGGATGCCACCCTGGATCTAAGAAAAACGTATATAACTCCAGGGGAATTATATATTATGTATAGAGAAAATACTTATAAACAATCGACTCTTCTTTATTCTTCAAGAAATTAATAATGATTTATTTCGACACAAGATTAGTTGAATGTATGTAATAAACAAGAAAAATTATAAACGAGAAAAATTATAATACAATAATGGAAAAAGAAAATATATTTTTACTGTTAATTTTAGGCCGTGGTTATGACGGGTCTACGACAACGCGATAAATTCCTTTGAACAAAATAAAGTTAAACCTAATCTTACAATGATTATTAATTACTATTTATTAATATTTATTCTTATTCATTAATATTACTTTCAATATTCGCTTACGATTAATTCTACTAATGCAAAGATTGCGCCATGGAAAGATTGTAACAACGATACAAAATGGCTCGCCGCGTGTTGCTTCGTTCAATCACGCTTTGAGTAATTTATACTTTGATTTATTACCTTTTCTTTCAGCCACACGCTCTCAATAATTATTATTCTCGTTCGCTTAACTTACGAACAATTATTCTCACGCAAATTATCACGCTGATGACTCTTTTTAACAATTATATTAATCGATTATCCGCGACACACATTCAACACGCATCCGTACACTCAGAGGCTCGTCGTGGAAGTGGCGTCCAAAATGGCTCCTTCCGTCTTCTTCCCCTTCCAGCATCACCGTAGTAGTCGATTAATATCCATATTGAGTCAATATAATATCCATAATACTTGATTTAGTAATCATTAGTCCTTATTGGTCCAATTCAAATGGCGAATTATTTGATTGGTCGGCAAATTCATTATTCATATTACCGCCAAAGTCGGCCATCTTAATTCTGGATTCTGTATTCTCATTGGAGAATTTCAAATATCCAATATGGTCGCTTTAAGACTCGAGCGCCATCTATCTTCATTCGCCACCATACCTCTTACATCAATTTGTTGACGTTTTGTTCATGAGAGGTTAACCCATGCTGGGTATTGTAATTGAACATTGTTGGTATTGTTCTCTTCATTTACTGTGATATTTGGGCTGCTGAATTACTGATTGGACTGGTTATTGGATTATTGAATCCAGATGTTTCATTGATGATTGACCATTGGACTGATTGTTGAATCATTTGACTGCTGGATTATTTGACTTGTGTTGTCTCTGCGATACTCGGTGAGGCTCAATTAGTATATTTCACATTCATACTTACAATTCCCATTCATTCTTACTTGATATTAATATTTTATATTTATCTTTCCACAGCGCAATGAGGTTACACAAAGTAATAACCTGAATAATGATGTGTGGCAAGCCACCACATCACAATATATACTCATGCACGATATATATATATATATATATATACTCATGATCGATATATATATATATACTCATGCACGATATATATATATATATATATATTGTAATGAGGTGGCTTGCCACTCATCACTTTTATTTGCGCCCAAGTAAATGTGTGCGAAGTGAGTGCAGAAAAGCGGTGGTCAACGTCGCCAATCAACAGCAGTGGTCATCACCGTCAAAATACCATCCGGAATACAGCCGAAAAAATATTCCTAGTTACCGTAAAGTGGGGCAAAGGAATTTATTGACAATGGAAAGGGCAATCGAGGCTGAGGACGACGCTGCCGTAATTTCGTAATACACTTCCGACTTCACTGTTGAATCAGCACGTGTGTCAGGTGTGCGTTTTTGTGTGCCACGGCGAGATCGCAACCGAAGAATGGAATCGATAGATATGGGAAGGTCGTCAGACTGATTGGGCTGATTTAGTGAGTTGAAACTAAACAGCCAGTGGACAATCGATGGGATGGACACCCTAACAGATAACTTCGGAGATTTTGAAGAGCAACAGAACACATTTCCTCATGCGGAGTCGGACAGTCAAGTGTGTAGTGTGTGAGTATGAAAAGTATGGGTTATGAATGTAATTATGTAAAGAATGGAATAGTATGAAGTCAAAATCGGGTCTTGTATACCCATCCGGTGAACGCCACGCGTAAAGAGACGAAAGTAGAGTAATAGAGAGTAAATTAAATTGATAGGTTACATGATAAGTACATGATGGAATAAGTTTCATCTCTTTCATTTAAAAATAAATTAACATACAATTATATCACTTTTTCCTTCAACATTAATGAATTGACATTCTCTATATTGTCCACCAATGTAATGCATGTTAAGTTTTCCATTCGTTGCTGCATCTGCTAACAAGTTGTATTGGTCTCGTTCTTCCGACAAATATTTTACGATTCTTGAAGGTAGAAAAACAGTAAACTCTTCATTCAATGTCACAACAATGCTTTCTCCAAATTTAGTTTCAACAGTTTTTATATCAGTCACTTTATAGTTTATTTCAACTTCTAGCTGATCTCATGACTTTGTTGGTAGAAAATTTTCTCCTCGACAAACATCATTCAATTTAGAGAAGTTCATTTCAGAAAAAATATTATTTTAAGAATTTGAGATGTGTGCTTTATTGATCTTGTTCAAAGATTAAATGTTGAGAATAGACAAATTTTCATGTTTCTTATAACTTTCACCCCACTCTCATCAAAAAAAATATGAGTGGGGGAGCAATCATATTTTTTCTATCCTATGATTGATTTAAGCAAGTTTAAACACGTTTTAGAGATGACATCATCAAAATGCTGCTTTCTGATTGGTTTAAACAAGTTTCAACATGTTATTATTCTTTCAGGTCATTAATTCTTCCACTTTTTCAAGAAAAAAACGGTTACAAGTTCTTTGTTCTTCAGTATTTCAGAAGTTATATCAAAAATGTTGCTCTCTGATTGGTTGAAACAAGTTTGAACACGTTGAAAGATGACGTCATCAAAATGCTGCTCTCTGATTGGTTGAAACAAGTTTGAGCACATTGAATTTCTTTAAGAATATTGATTTCCCCACTCTTTCAAGAAAAAACGGATAGAAGTTCTACAACATTTTAGAGGTCATTTCATCTTCCAAATGTGAACAAAATAGATGAAAGTTTTTTGTTCTGCAATATTTAGAGGTCATTTCATCTTCTAAGTATGAGCAAAAACTGTTGAAAGTTCTTTGTTTGTCTCCCCCACTCTTCTTTTTCCTTCCATTATAAAAAAATGCTCTGTTGAATGATGAATTACTTTGAAAAAAATCTCAGCGCGAAAAGTTCACACTAATATTGTATTCAAAATGAAAAAACAATATAGTGAGTTGATAAAAAACTTGGAAAGTGGTTTTAAAACATGCTTAAAATTGAATAATACGACGAAAAGTATTACTCATGCTAACAAATAGCGACGAATCGGTGCTAAAAATTTACAGTTGCTTAATAAGATTTTAAAAAAATGTAAAACACGTAGTGATAAAGTGCAAATAATAACGTTTTTTTCGCAGTTGCAATCATTGATTGTAAAGTTTAATAAATTACATGGACAAAAATATAATATTATTGGTGGTAACATTAAGCTTAGTAAAAATAATATAGAGTGGAATAACTTACAATCAGTTTCCAATGGTAGAATTAGGACTGGTATGATTACAAACATTAAACATATTGATTTAAAATCATTTTTAAACGAAGCAAAAGACACATTTATGACAAAAGTGGAACAAACAATGCATGAAATTAATAATATAAAAGTGAATGTCATATTATCATGCAAATTTGAAAATATGAAGAATGGTGGTATGGTTGAAGAAATCAAATATTTCAACACGCAAAATGTGCCTATATTAAGATCAACTGTTATCAATGAGTGGTACAAAGAAAACATTATAGATATTTTATTAATAAAAGTTGTTGAATTTGAAGAACGTGATTCTGGTTGGTCGATGAATGAAATAATTAACTTAGTTGTTAATTTCAACAAATATACTGGATTGAGTAGTGGTACATCCACATTTGTGCAATTACCTAGATATATCCAATTGAAGAAAGCTGTAGTGAATATTAAAAATGATGATGAATATTGTTTTTTGTAGTGTATTGTAGCAGCTAGGAATCAAACGAATACAAAAAATCCAAGTATTACATATTCATAATCTCATTACAGCGGAGCAAATCTGAAATATGCGGGACTTACATTTCCAATGACATTAGATCAAATCTCAAAATTTGAGGTGATGAATAATTTATCAATTAATGTATATGGCCTTGAAGATGAAAATCAAGAGAAAAGTGATAAAGTTCCATATTACATGAGCAGAAATATAAATAGGAAAGGAGCAACAATTCTTTTACTAATGATTGATAGTAATATCAAAAGCAATTGTGAGGATTCCAAGAAAATTTATCATTTTGCATGGATACGAAACCTTTCGCGATTAGTGTCAAGACAAATAAGTAAAAGGAGACGCACCCAAATTTGTGATATAGGTTTATGTCATTTCAAATCACTCAATGCTTATGAAAATCATAAAATAGATTGTCAGAATATCAACAAAACACTTCGTATAATTTTGCCAAAGGAAAATGAAATTTGTTATTCTTCAATAATTATAAATATGAAGAATCTGTACCATTTGCTGTTTATGCTGATCTTGAGTGTATTTTCGAATCAAACCCGGATGGATCTCAAAAACATGTACCACACAGCATTGCATATTATGTTCACTGTTCATATGATGAATCATTATCAAAGTTTGTATTAAAAAGAGATCATGATTGCATCGAATGGTTCACTAATAAAATGTATAAATTTGCAATTGAAGAGAATCAAATATATTTCTAGCATAAAAAACCTATGGAAGCACTAACAACTCAGCAGAAGCATGGGTATAATAACGCGAGATTGTGTCATATATGTGAAAATTTATTTAACGAAATGAATAAAAAACATCGAGATCACTGTCATCTAACTGGAGAGTATCGTGGTGCAGCACATGGAAGTTGTAATATGCAATATCAACTTCCACATTATATCCCCGTTGTATTCCACAATTTATCTGGATATGATTCACATTTTATAATCAAATTAATAGCTAAAGATTTTGGAGGACAATTATATTTGCTACCTATGAATGAGGACAAGTACATTTCATTTTGTAAAAAAGTAAAAGATACCAAAATATCACTACGATTCATCGATTCATATAGATTCATGGCAAGCAGCATTGATAAATTATCATCAAACATGAATGATGCTGATGAAGTAATAAGTCGCAAATATTATAAATCTGATGATCAATATGAATTAGTTACGAGTGTTGTGTGATGAATGAGTAAATATTATGCTGGAATGGATGTTGCAGGTCACGATGTTTTTTGATAATTAAAAATAATTTATTTAATTTATTTACAGTCTAATCATAGTGTTTTGAATTTTGATTTTGATATTGATGTTGCACGTGTTCATATAAGTAGACAACAATCTTGCCTAATTTAATTGTTGATTGTCCAGCCCAGTGCTTATTGTAGGTTGATTCTCACTAGATGATTTTGCAAAGATTTATTGATTTTATTTAGTTGATTATATTTATTGATTTCTTGTTGAGTTTTTCTTGACGTTGTAGATTCTTGTTTTATTATTAATACTTGTTGAGTTATGTGCACTGCGCTTTCGCTGCCGGTCACTTTAGAAGAGGATGAGTGACTACGCTGCACAGGGGTTCTCTAGCCCAAAATCCACGGACTCAGGGCAGTAGTAATTCATTTCATGTGACTTAATTCGGGCCCTATTTGATTTGCATTAGTGCAATAGATTTAGGGTGCAGCGATAATTGATGCCCACTTGAGTGTTTGAAGAGTGGTGGCAGTCAAGCGTGACGGTGTATCGGCAAGCATGTGTGAGCAGAGATGCCATTTGTCGGCCGCGGAGACAGATACTCATACAAGCTACCGTCGTCTGTGTGAGCTCGGCTGTTCGGCTGAGAGAGAGTAATAGAGATACTATTCTCTCTTTCTCTCTCAAACTGCTGTGACGTCATGCTCGGGCCGTTGAGAAAACATGGAAGATAGTTGGGATATACTAACACATGGGTGCGCGTCGTCTGTGTGAGTAGCAAGAGATCAACGACGGAAAAATAGATAACTTTCTCACTAATGATATGGATATCATATTTCTGAGTGTAAAATATGATTTCAGGCCCCAAAATAAAGTGAACATTGGAAATGAAATATTTACACATATTTTTTTTATAAAATTTTACAAATAAGCTGGAACATAACAAAATGTAACTGATGATTGAATAATATTTGAATTATATCCAAGCACAATAACAATAAATAAATAAGTACGTGCGATGCTTAAATACTATTCACTGACAATCATTTCACAATACCTTTGATAGCGTAGTGGTTTGTTACTAAGTAACTCACATATGCGTTAGAGGGTTCAAATCCTATTTTTCTATTTTTTTTTGAAGTGAAAACTTCTTTAGCGGCGTTGTGCACTTTTTTTAGATGGGTAGAAAATGTTGAACTCGCGTCAGGGTCACGTGATGCTGATCGAAAATTCGTAAGATGTAGGGAGGGTAGACTGCCGGCGTAGGAGAGGAACCCCCTCTCTTTCTGCAGCGCGCCGAAAATGTATGCCTGCTGACTGTTTCGTTTAAGCGGCACGGGGCGCTTGTGTGAGTGTGCGTGTATGTTTGTACTACAGGCTGCTACGTGCATGCACGGCAGTGATGTGGTGGGAGCATCTAGTGCGTGGCGTCTGCGCACTAGAAGTTTATCACTCACCATGCTGAATGTGATGGTTACTGTTGAATGCTGATCAGCTGATCTGCTGATGGCTCGACCATCTGTATAGTTGTAAAATTCTCATTTATAAAGTGTTTAAAATATGGAAATTGAACAAAGTGCATCTATTAATGAAAAAAGTGACGAAGAAATAGTGAAAGAAAATGAGTGAGTACTTTATAATAATATACATATGTACCTACACATTATAGATGTAATATTTGTAATATGTTTATTTATACTATATAGCATTAACCTATACTTTTATTACGTCACAATAAGCACGTGTGCGGTACTGCGGTGTAGGTTAGGTATCAAAAACACGATACCAAACAAATAATTTCAAATGAAATTATATAAAATAAAATAATAATAAATAATCTTCGTTTTTCAGAGAAACAAAAGAAAAATAAACAAATGATGATGTTGGTAATGATGATGGCGAAAGAGTCGTCGAAATTATGAATGAAAGTTGTTGATTTTTCTGAGACATAAAATTTTTGATGTAAAATAACTGTAATAGTTCTGAAATGTTAAACTTAGAAAGTAATATAAATTGTCATGTTTGTGTACGATATGCGCAATAAATGAATATTGTATTCAACCACATGAATGATAGTACTTCTATACTGATAAATAAAGCAATTCGTCCGAAATTATTCCCTAACCATTCCAAAATATTAAAAAATGTACAACGTTAATGTTCAAGTTTTCACTTCTGCCGGCACTCCCAGAGTGCCACAGATCATTTGTTTATTTTTAATTTTTTTCGTTTCAGCAGAATACTAGTTTATTATTCAGTTGTGATAAAGCGACTTTTTTTCCGAATGCGAACGATGAGTGACGAAGAACAACCTCAGAAAAATAGATAAATTGCTTACTCGTAATTACTTCTGAACGTTAAATGTGATTTCAGGACCCATAGTCCATTGAAATGTTACATTTGACCTTGCATATCGGTGAACAGTCAATTTTTTTTTTTTGATGTCAAGAGGGAGTTAATGCAAAGTGAAATCCAAGTTTGGGGGATCGCCACCCTTATATTTCGGCCGCCATTTTGAAAAAGGGGGTGCAAATGATTTTACGTAATATCGGCCAAACTACTGGTCGCACAAAAAATTTGTAAGAACATTTTTTGTAGCAAATTAAATTCTCTACAACTTTAGTTTCGTATCTTTTGGTCGTAAAATTGAAAATGAAGGAGTTATCAACGAAAATAGATGAAAATTTGAAGACATTTTGTTTTTTTTTTTCGTTATAACTTTTTTACTGGTCATTTTACGGAAAAATGACATCAGATCACTTTTAAAGAGGAGATTTTAAGGAATAATTATTACTTATTACTTTTGCAAATTTGTCAATTCATAAAGGTTTTACAGCGCTGCGAAACTAACACTATTCTTCAGTACTCGTCAGTATACATGCATATCAATATAAATGATTAGATATAATTTTCTTTTATTTTATTGATTTTTTTTATAATGAACTATTTCATTATCGAAATCACAGTGTTGTGAATAATGAGTGATAAACTTTATTCCCCACTGAAAAATATTAAAATAATTTGTTTAGAACATTGGTAAAAAAATATAATATTTGTATGTAAAGTATATTTTCATTTGTGAATATGCAATGACATTTAATATTTCACAACATAGCATTCAAAAGATCAAAAATAACATTTGTTTATAATGTATAATTTGATCATCATATCAATCATTGGCTTTCATATAATACATGTTATGCAACTATTTGTTTTGCAATGGAATTATTTTAGAGGATTTTAATAGATGTAAATCAACAAATAATCTACGGAAATTTTTTAGTCTGCAAAATAATCTGTAGACAAATAAATTCAATGTGTCCTCAATTTTTTCGAAGGGCCAGGCTGCGGCTCAGTAACTACTTGAGTTACTGGTACTTCAGCTTCCGATACTTCATCATCGAGGAAGGTTGGAAATGGAACTGGTGCCATTGTTGGTAGTTCATCCTCAAAATCATTCTCGTTGATTAATTGGATGACATTCATGGTGTTGCTACACGTCTCACCAGAACAATTCAAGCAAGCTCCCGAACATTTGAGACCTGTCTTTCGACATCCACAAATATCTTCACAGTTACCTTTGCATCGACAAAATATTCATTTCAGAAGCTCAGGGGGTGCTGGAGGTTTTGAACTTTAGACGGGCATCAATATTTGTCCATACTTTTTCCAGCCCCAAACTTCAGGACCATTGTAATTGCCGAGCCATGACTGGACCTGATGATATACTCGGAAGCTGTGCAAGCGAGCTGTGTCTTGTGTTGGAGGAAGCGAAGACAAACTAAATGAATTTTTTGCCACTAACTTTGTGAATCGTTTGTATCGAAGACTATCAAGAGAATCATCTTTATTGCCACCATATACAGCGATGAAAAAACGTTCGCCAATTGTACTGAGCAAACTACGATCAACTCTTTGATTGGAGAATAATGCTGAAGTACCAGTAACTCAAGTAGTTACTATGTTGTGAAATATTAAATGTCATTGCATATTCACAAATGAAAATATACTTTACATACAAATATTATGTTTTTTTACCAATGTTCTAAACAAATTATTTTAAATTTTTTCAGTGGGGAATAAAGTTTATCACTCATTATTTACAACACTGTGATTTCGATAATGAAATAGTTCATTATAAAAAAAAATCAATGAAATAAAAGAAAATTATATCTAATCATTTATATTGATATGTATGTATACTGACGAGTACTGAAGAATAGTGTTAGTTTCGCAGCGCTGTAAAACCTTTATAAATTGACAAATTTGCAAAAGTAATAAGTAATAATTATTCCTTAAAATCTCCTCTTTAAAAGTGATCTGATGTCATTTTTCCGTAAAATGACCAGTAAAAAAGTTATAACGAAAAAAATACAAAATGTCCTCGAATTGTCATTCATTTTCGTTGATAACTCCTTCATTTTCAATTTTACGACCAAAAGATACGAAACTAAAGTTATAGAGAAATCAATTTGCTACCAAAAATGTTATTACAAATTTTCTGTGCGACCAGTAGTTTGGCCGATATTACGTAAAATCATTTGCACCCCCTTTTTCAAAATGGCGGCCGAAATATAAGGGTGGCGATCCCCCAAACTTGGATTTAACTTTGCATTAACTCCCTCTTGACATAAAAAAAAAAAATTGACTGCTCACCGATATGCAAGGTCAAATGTAACATTTCAATGGACTATGGGTCCTGAAATCACATTTAACGTTCAGAAGTAATTACGAGTAAGCAATTTATCTATTTTTCTGAGGTTGTTCTCCGTTACTCATCGTCCGCATTCGGAAAAAAAGTCGCTTTATCACAACTGAATAATGAACTAGTATTCTGCTGAAACGAAAAAAATTAAAAAAAAAAAAAAATAGAAAAATAGGATTTGAACCCTCTAACGCATATGTGAGTTACTTAGTAACAAACCACTACGCCATCAAAGGTGTTGTAAAATGATTGTCAGTAAATAGTATTTAAGCATCGCACGTACTCATTTATTTATTGTTATTGTGCTTGGATATAATTCAAATATTATTCGATTATCAGTTACATTTTGTTACGTTTCAGCTTATTCATAAAATTTGTTAAAAAGAAAAAAAAAATTTTGTCCTCTCCAATGATTCATTTTACATTGGGTCCTGAAATCACATTTAACGTTCAGAAGTAATTACGAGTAAGCAATTTATATATTTTTCTGAGGTTCTTCGTCACTCATCGTTCGCATTCGGAAAAAAGTCGCTTTATCACAACTGAATAATAAACTAGTATTCTGCTGAAACGAAAAAAATTAAAAAAAAAAAAATAGAAAAATAGGATTTGAACCCTCTAACGCATATGTGAGTTACTTAGTAACAAACCACTACGCCATCAAAGGTGTTGTAAAATGATTGTCAGTAAATAGTATTTAAGCATCGCACGTACTCATTTATTTATTGTTATTGTGCTTGGATATAATTCAAATATTATTCGATTATCAGTTACATTTTGTTACGTTTCAGCTTATTCATAAAATTTGTTAAAAAGAAAAAAAAAATTTTGTCCTCTCCAATGATTCATTTTACATTGGGTCCTGAAATCACATTTAACGTTCAGAAGTAATTACGAGTAAGCAATTTATATATTTTTCTGAGGTTCTTCGTCACTCATCGTTCGCATTCGGAAAAAAGTCGCTTTATCACAACTGAATAATAAACTAGTATTCTGCTGAAACGAAAAAAATTAAAAAAAAAAAAATAGAAAAATAGGATTTGAACCCTCTAACGCATATGTGAGTTACTTAGTAACAAACCACTACGCCATCAAGGTGTTGTAAAATGATTGTCAGTAAATAGTATTCAAGCATCGCACGTACTTATTTATTTATTGTTATTGTGCTTGGATATAATTCAAATATTATTTAATTATCAGTTACATTTTGTTATGTTCCAGCTTATTTGTAAAATTTGATAAAAAAAATATGTGTAAATATTTCATTTCCAATGTTCACTTTATTTTGGGGCCTGAAATCATATTTTACACTCAGAAATATAATATCTATATCATTAGTGAGAAAGTTATCTATTTTTCCGTCGTTGATCCCTAGCTACTCACACAGACGACGCGCACGCATGTGTAAGTATATCCCCACTATCTTCCATGTTCTCTCAACGGCCCGAGCATGACGTCACAGCAGTTTGAGAGAGAAAGAGAGAATAGTATCTCTATTACTCTCTCTCAGCCGAACAGCCGAGCTCACACAGACGACGGTACGCTTGTGTGAGTATCTGTCTCTGCGGCCGACAAATGGCATCTCTGTGTGTGAGTAGGCGCAGTTGAGTAAGATTGTACATTCGTGTGAATAGTCGCGCACGACATGATTGTGTGAGTATGCGTATATATCTATTTTAATGTAGTCATGGTTGAAGTTGCGCATCCCACTCTTATTCCGTAACATTTCCCGCCCGCCATCAGCAACTTGGTTGTTGATTACTTTCAGATGAGGTTAGTGGCAGAATAGCAAGTTTCTCTTTGGGACGAATGAGTGTAGTGGTTGAAGTTTTGATCGTTACTACTCTGGTGAGTCCATCTGCACCAGGATGAATAGCAATTACTTTCGCTAATGGCCATTTTGTTGGAGGAAATCGTTCATCGGTTAATAAAACCAACGATCCAACTTTGATGTTATTTCTTTCATGAAACCATTTTGATCTTGCTAGCTGTTGCTGTAGGTATGAAGTGGACCAATATTTCCAAAACGTCTGAGTGTGAAGTTGAATTAATTGCCAGCGGTTCAATCTTGACATCTTCAAATCTAGAAGTGATGGTTCAGGTAACGTTATAAGTGGTTTTCCGATAAGGAAATGTCCTGGAGTTGGAGCTGAAATGTCTTCAGGATCTTTGCTGATTGGCTCTAATGGTCTGGAGTTTAATATAGCTTCAATTTGAGTCAGCAGTGTTGAAAGCTCTTCCAAAGTTAACGTCGACTCCCCAATAGTGCGAATGAGGTGGTGTTCGATCGATTTTACTGCTGCCTCTTATTTGCCGCCCATATGAGGTGCAGCTGGTGGATTGAAGTGCCAATGTGTGTGGTCATTGAGAAGAAGTCTAGCGATGATATTATTTTCTTGAGTTCCTTGAGTAAATAATCTTTTGATTTCAGCATTTGCCCCAATGAAGTTTTTGCCACAGTCAGAGTAAATTGAGTGACAAATGCCTCTGCGTGCAATGAATCGCCGGTACGCAGCAATGAATCCATCTGTAGAATAATCACATACTGTCTGAATGTGAATTGCAGATGTAGTCATACATACAAATACACATATTCATGCCTTTTGAAGTTTGGCTCCTCGCCCCTTCCATGATTTAACTATGAGTGGTTCAGCGTAATCCACACCAGTACAGTGAAAAGGTCGAGATGGATGAGTGCGTACAGATGGTAGTTGACCCATTAATTGCTGAGCTCGAATTCCTCTATGTCTCGCACAATGCATGCAGCGAAGTATAAATGATTTTACTGGAGTTCTGCCGCCAATAATCCAATATGTTCTTCTTATTCCAGCCAACGTTAATTGAGTTCCTCCATGTAAGGTTTTTTGATGTGCTTCATTGATGATCAATGTTGTTGAAGGTGAATGACGTGGCAGCATAATTGGATGTTTGGCTGCAGGGTCTAATTGTGAGTTTGACAATCGTCCACCAACTCTCAATACTCCTTCAGAGTCAATAAATGCTGTTAACCGATTGAAATGATGTGAAGTTGACAACGGTTGATTTTTGCTCAATAGGTCGATTTGTTTTCCCGTCCACCACAGCGAGTGCTTCTTGAGTTGTGATGTTGTTATGCCCCTTGATGCACAATCTGCTGGATTTTGTTTACCAGGCACATTTTTCCAACTTGCGTTAGATGTCAGGTCTTGAATTGTGGCCACTCTGTTCCTGACAAAGTCCTTCCAGCGAGATGGGTGCGTCTTAATGCACGTGAGTGTGACTGTTGAGTCAGTCCAAAGCGTGGTTGAAGTTATGTTCAGATTTAATGTGGCTTGAACATATGATGTCAGCCGTGATAATAATAATGCTGCAGTGAGTTCTAGCCGTGGGATGGTGATTCGTTTTAGCGGTGCTACTTTTGTCTTTGCGCAAAGAAGTGTTGTGATTGGCTCACTGGACTGTGAATTCACCTTAATATATAAGGAATAGTTTCATTTGTTTAGGGATTAAGGAAAGAAAAATTAAATATTATATTTTTTTTTTAATATATGAAATTTATTCGTTTATGGATATATATTCAAATAATCTTATTAACACTATTATCATAAAAATATGAAATTCAAAGTTAGAATCTATCGATGAGTTTCCTACTTAAAATTGACTCAT
Source organism: Microctonus brassicae (assembly GCA_918226075.1). NCBI lineage: Eukaryota > Metazoa > Arthropoda > Insecta > Hymenoptera > Braconidae > Microctonus > Microctonus brassicae. The sequence continues at coordinate 14,462,908 of OW445482.1, forward strand.
GTATATTGGTGGATGTTACATAATCATATTAGCGAATACAAATCGATTTATGGTATAGATAGGAAAAAAATATTTATGTAATTAATATGTAAATGATAAAACGGAACTTGATTCATACAATATTATTAATTTTATTTTATTGAACACACTTTTTTCTACATTTTTATGAATTATTATTATTAAACTCTTCTTCTCCATCGATTATAAATTGTTTTGTTTGTTCCGACATTTGGAACACATTTGATGACATATCTATTATATTATCAATCAAATCCTTGATAATAGTGAAATCTTCAATTTCAGCAGATGAAACACTTGCATTTTCTGAATCTTCTTTCTCAGCTTCATATTCACGTTTCAAATGAAAAATATACATCATTAAATCGTTTATACTTTGTGACATTTGTTTGAACATTCCAAACATCATGCTGAGACCATCATGTGTGTATATCCACTTTGAACATACTTCTCTTAGGTTTCCAATAGTTTCACGTTCACGTAAAAGTAAAATGCGTAAGACATTATTTTGATAATTTATTGTGTCATTCAAAAAATTCAAAATATTCGCTGGAGGTTGATCATCGGACTGTTTGTAAATAATATCAGACCAACGCAATTTATGTGGTGGAAATGTTTGTCATAATATCACTTCTTCCGATGTTAATGGCACAGGTAAATCATCCATGTTGGAATCTTTTGATACTTGAATATGAAATGAATGCGCAATAGGAAAAATCTCATGCTTCTATAGTAATATCCCAACTCCTGATATTTCATAACATGAAGTTACTGCGCAAATAAAATAACGGTTGAAATAACTATTTCTTTGTTCATGATAAAAAATTTTACTGCGTAGTTGAAAATGATGATTGGAATGATACAATAACAATCAAAATGATGCAATAACGGTCAAAAAATAATAAATCATGCTCAAACTAACGTGATTGGATAATAGTTATAGATGAGTAGGAGAAAACATGGATAGATACATTGCCATTGGATATCAGTGGTAAATGAGGTGGGGGAAATACATAGATCATATGTTATGATATAGTTATTATCGCCCCCCACCGTTTTTCTAATGATTGAAGTAGTTGTAAAATTATTCACCAATCATTTTTGAAATGTGTTCATAATATTTTTGCGCTAAAATTGACGCATGCACATTGGTGGATCATGAATTCTATTGATAATATATGTAGTACATGAGAACCAGCTATATTGTTTCCATATAAAATTTTTTTATATGTAGTATTATAACACATGAGAATCAGCCATATTGTTTCCCATGTGAAAAAATTACATTGGGATTTTACTTTGGTCATGCGGCACTGGTGGCATTTTGGCGAACTATTCCAAAAATATGAGAAATAAGGCTCCACCTCTAGGTATAATCTCAATAGTACATGATAATCAACCATATTATTCCCCATATACAAATATTTATATGTAGTACTATATGTAATACTATGTTGCGTGTCTTAGATCGTGAAACGACGAAAAATACATAGCACGAATGACGTCATCGGATATTCCTGAAACTCAGAATTTTGAACGAATGTTTGGAATATTTTTGTGTATGTGATCACAGAATACGGCGCAAGAGAGAATGAAGCAAGAATCAAATCGATGTTGCGAAAATTGAGCGTTTTAGATCGTAAAACGACGAATAATACATAGAACAGTGGTACATGAGAATCATTCATATTATTCCTCATATACGAATATTCATATGTAGTACTATAGTACATGAGAATCAATATATTGTTCCCCATGTAAAAATTGATCGATCATAAATTTCATCGATAATACGTAGTACTATAGTACAACATATCATTTCCGATCGGTAATGCTACATAACTTTATTCATGAATAGCCACGATTTACATTCATACTTCATAATGTTACAGGGGCAGTACGGATTGGGTATCATGATTGTTGAAGGCAAACATGCTAATGTTGGTCAGGGAATATTCGCTTCCGATATACAGGAAGGAAGTCTTGCTGAAAAGGTATGTTTTTCATATGATTGAGTATATTTCATGTTTCGAATGAAATATTAGAATATATTACAGTCATTTAGAATAACAGAGAATGAATTATTCACAATCACTTCACTGCCAGTGCAAGAATATAAAAATCATATGACATCAAATTCTTTCAATCTAACCACGACAATTTCATTCGCGTAAAAATATTCCGTTCAATGAATAAATTCCTGTCTCAGACTCACAGCTGATGGCACGTATCCCGAGTTGAAATTTATGTCTTACTTTAAACCTCTCAATTAGCATTTGGTGAGGTTTTTCAGGAGCAAAGAAGATTGTTTCGGAATATTTCAATAGGAATTGCAACTCCTCCTCAACACCTCGAAGTTGTCACATATTGCCAAATCTTTCATTCTAAGGCGTAAAAGAGGACCTGAACATAATTCTACCTCGATGGCCTTTGATGTATTTCACGAAATTCTGCTAGTGCCGTCAAAAGTTACAACTATTGTGAGGCAACAGTATTCCATGTTATATAATGAGTCGAAATCAAAAAGACGAAAATGTAATGAGCCAAATTTTCATGAAGACAAATCAACCGAAAATGTGTGTATTTGTATAGAGAATATGGTAGTGTGAGGAATACAGTTCCGATTAAAAAACTTGAAACGTATAACATGGATAGTAATCTGAAAGTTTTAGACTAGATTGTCGGCATCCAACTGCCTTAATATTGATGAATATTGATAGCAATTATGAAATTTTTTGAGATGGAATAAACAAATAAATAATCATATATGACAATACATGTTTCTTCATTCGTTTATAGGGGATCTCTCCCAATGCTCCACCGATTCACCCGATACTGCCCTTATCCTGCCCCTATCCCGGGATAGGAGAGGATCGCGGGAGAATTCGGACGGAATCGTATGGATCGAGGCAGGATTGAGGAGATCTCCTATAAACGAATGAAGAGACACATTTTGTCATATATAATTATTCATTTGTTTATTCCATCTCAAGACGTTTCATAATCATATTTATAATTCATCATTATTGAGGTAGTTGGATCCCGAAAGTCTAGTCGAAAAGTTTCAAATTACTATTCATGTTATTCGCTATGAGAATTAATCGATGCGCTATCTCGCACATTACCATCGGAAATGAAGTGAAATATTTCTGCATGTACACAGCATGACATGATGTGCATGAACGTTTTGTTATTGTTAAATTCATTTATAAGCCTTGGATTTGAATGAAATTTAATTTTTATCCATCTTCAAACATGGAATAACAACAATATCACCTTCATAAATGTCAGTTTGTACTTTAGCGTCAGAGTTTTCTTCTTTGAATGAGTATATATTGCATGTGAATGATTTCGTTGGTTCAGAGATACTGTCACGAGAGATAATGCTGACTTGACATGCTTAAACTACCTTTCGATGATTTTAATTCTCTTGAATTTCCATGCTTCAAATAACGTTAACAATATTGTCAGAATAATCATTTGACGCTGCAATTTCAACAGCATAGCTGTAATTATATTTTTGTTCATTTATACTATGAAATATTCTGCTCATGAGTCGTTCATATCTGTTTGTTGCACAAATTTCACTGATATTTTCTTCATTATTGCTTGTGCTGAAAAACTTCGTTGGAATATAATTTGGGATCAATACTTCTCCACTTTTCTTATTTTTCATAACACGCGCACTGCATATCAGGCTTGTCGTCTTTGGATACCAAGAAATATTTTGTGAGATACTAAAAAATTACAATAAACTGGAATTTATATACAACAAAAGTTTATGAAAAGTCAAAATACCACTAACTAATGCTAAAAAATACTCTGAAATTCATTGAGGTAGCAAGGTTATGTTTACTCACTTCATCTTTCGAAAAGCTGATGTCCATCTTGCTCTCCACCCCATTTTTTATTTTGATGTAGGAAGTTTCAAAAATTCAACATCATTATTGGAAGAATCATTTGTGCAGGATAAAACACAGCAAACGGCACTCCTGATTTATACGAATTTTCCTTTCAATTAACAGAGCGAATGGAAAAACAGGGGGTGGTGTAATGATATTAATTAACAAAAAATTTAACTCAGCTGAAGTAGTCATTGATGGAAGACTGCTAAATAATTTATTAAATACTGAAGTGATAGCAGTTGAACTGAATGAAATACTGTACGTAGCCATTTATGTTCCGCCACAAGTGAATGTTGCAATAAATCAAATTAATTATATCTTTTCGTTAAACAATAAGGTCATAATAGGTGGGGAGCTCAATGCAAAACATGCAGCGTGGGGAAATAGTAACAATAATAAATCTGAAAACTACTCCTCAATTACTTAATAAATAACAATAGTAGTTATTATAAATGTAGCATTCAATACTCGGACGACCCTACACACTACTCACATATGGGAACAAACGGAACATTCCTTGACATATACTTGGTCAGAAATGTAAATATCAGTAAGCCTTACATACTGAATGAATTGTCTTCGGATCACCAACCAGTCATTACTTATTTTAATCCAAATAATAATAATAATGATAAAGGTTTAATGAAGTTAGACTATACCAAGACTAACTGGCAGACATATAGAAATGGAAAGATGATGAGCACGATAGCGCCCGAACGTTGAAATATTTCTCGACAAATGTAGAGAGAAGCCGGGTGGGGTGCAACTTGCATCGCCGAGTTGCCGGCAAGATCACCCCACCATCTCAATAGTTATTGTGCCGAGGTGCGCGCCGATACGCAGAAAAATAATCATAGGTCTGAGAGAGACATACTCATTACCGAGAGCTGGCGACATTTTTCGCCCCGTTAATTCCCAAACATATGTATTATATCATTAATATTATATGTTACGTCATAGGTGTTGTTGGACGTGGTTTTTAAAAACAGAAATATAATTTTATTCTGGTAGAGGATCGTTGCCCGCCATTACTATGCGTAGCTGGAGCGTGATGATGTTATGAAGTGAATAAGAGATGAATATAATTTTATTTGAAACACTTATTGATTGATTACTTGGTTAAACGCATAAACTGATGAATTACAATATTGTATAATGAATATGATTGTCTTTGACGAGATTCAATGCGCATAAATTATGATTATTAATTATAAACTGAGTTCTCGATACGACTATAATTATAATTGAAAACAAATTATGATTGTTCCGAAACCGTTACTGACTTAAACTTGAATTGCTTTCACAAGAACAATGGACACAAAGCTTCTGAATTACTTGGATTACTGGACTTCGAGATTTATGAATTATAACTGACGTAAATTATGAATGACTGTATTCGTTGACTTGATTAGAAAATACTTATAAGTCGCACTTGGTATTCGTGAACTGATATATCACTTGATGTAGTCGTAGTTATTGTAGATCAAGTAACTGTCGTATTGATGGTGTGTATCGATTACTAACTTAGTCGTATTGAAGGTGCTAATCGAGATCTGATGAGTTTCGTTGTGTTTCAGTTTTCATAGACAAGTTTTTACTTAGCTTTGAATATTTCTGTCAGCAGTTTAAAACGTTTTCCTATTGGTCAAATTTACGTTAACAATTTGATAATTTGTTGGAAGTGACGAAAGGGTGACTCATATTGGTTGAACAGTTCAATAGGTAGGGATGTTTTACAATTTGCTGATTAATGAAAGTTTAAGTTGAGTTTCAAATTTTATGCGTTCTGTGAAATAAGCATTTTAGTGTGAGAAAGTTATTCGTGGTTTTAATTTCTTCTGTTTCATTGAGAAGTGATTTTGACGGGAAGTTCTCATATGACGTTGGTATTTATACTCAGTTAAAAATGGATATTTCTTAGGTAAAAGCTACTATTACATAAAGTAAATGAAATATCATATCATATAAAGAATATTCAATCAAATCAAATGTATCGAATAATTACTACAATAAGAACATGTTTCGAGATGCAAGGTTATTTATTTGGAATGAGCGCGCTGCGACGAAGCGCAGGCGCGTGACGTCAGAAATGAGGATGGAGGTCACTTGGAACCCAACATATATTATATATATACACTTACCATATGATTATATTAGTTATCTATATTTATAGTAGGATACACATCGATGATAGGTGTCATTGATTGCCATTTCCAAGGAACCTCATCATCACTTATTGTAATGAATCAATAGTAATATATGTCAAAATTTTTTTGTTTATATTCCACTTTTAGTACGAACGTACTTGGCGTGTCCGATCAATCGATGAATTTTATATTCGTTGAAATTTCATGCATGATTCCATTTTGATGGCAAATTTGCTATACATTGTGATGTAGTGGCTCATCACCCAACATATTTTCGTTCATATTATCGTTGCGCTGTGGAGAGAATAAGATATGGAAGATCAAAATAAAACTGTGTGGATGATCATTAAATGTACGAATGAATGAGAATATACTACAGAAGCCTCGTCGTAGATATAAAGCTGCAATTAAGGATAGAAGCTCAGCAGAATGTCATCCGTATGAACCAGAGCCATGCAATCATCCCTCAATATGACCAAAGTGTCAATACAATCGATACACTCGAGGCGACTACTATGTGAGCGTGTCGACGACAATGTAGAGATGGCGCATGAGTTGTAAGACGACTATATCACTTATTCCGAAAATTCTCCAATGAACCACTAGAGCTAATGAATCAAGATACAATTTGACTGAATTTTGATTTATTCGGATATGAGTTGACCACTACGCGGAGTTGCCAGACGGGTGCCAAAACGACAGAAATCTGTCTCTAACACATAGAAGCGTGCGCCTCGTGTGTGTGAGCTCGGCTCCTCGGCTGAAATAGAGAGTCAGACATACTATACTTGTCTCTCTCTTCGAATGCGGACGAAGATTATTTGAAAAGATAAATTGCTCCCTTGTTATGAGTTTTGAGCGTAAAATATGATTTCAGGCCCTAATGTAAAGTAAGCTAAAGTAAATGAAAAAAAATTTTTTTCTTATAAAATTTTATAAATAAACAACACGAAAATGATATTAAACAAGTATGAAAACAGTATTAGAACAATATCGCAGCTCAATATTAATACGAAAACAAGTACGCGCGATGGTTGAATATTACATTTAAAAATTCTTCATGATCTATATTTCCTGTCCCTTCTTAATTTTTTTATTTCGTTTTTGATTTCTTCAATTTGATTGCGCAAATCAGCAATGATTCTCATATTTTCATCTTCTGCTTTTTCTTCTTCACTTTCTGTACTGTTGAGTGTTATTTTCCTCTTGTTTTTATTTAGTTTTGCAACTAGTATGTTAGGTTTTACTGATTCCCTTGTTTTTAAATTATTCCTATTTTTACATGTTAATGTTACTGCATATTGATTGTTGCTCGTAGTATTTTTTGACTTTGTGTCTGTATCTTCGTTGGATGTTGATGGTATGTTATTCATTTTTTTTTATTTTCATTTCACTTATTTAATTGACGTCGATATAGTCGAAAGTTGTGACGTGCCCACTTTCTATATGACGCATATTCTAAATCACTCACTGTTACTGATTTTTTTTTTTTTTTCACGTAGTATTAGTGTGTATTACATACATATACTTTTATTGTATTCTATGCACATAGCCGCAGTAGGGAGGAGACACGTCCGCTCGCTACGACGGTTGGGCATGTTACATCCTGGAACACGCGAACTGTGGAGAGAGGCTTACCTTGATGTTGATTTCTCATTTGTAGTTGCCGCGTCTGCTCCTAGATTGGTTGAGGGCCAATCACTGCGTTGTTCGGAAGTATTTTGATCGACCTTACTATATTTATTGTTTGTTTTGTTGAATTGTAGGAATTTTATTGTTCTTCGGAAAAGTAGATTCTTTTCAGAAACTAGTGGAATTGTGAAGATGGTCGTTAGCGGGTTGAAAATGAATGTTTTACGTAACACAGATTTGAACTTAATATTATTATTTATTCACTTAATTACACAAGAATGAAACTTTAATTAACGTCAAGTCACTTAACATTTAACTAATTAAAGATAATTCCATTTTTATCTATTTAATAATGTTTATAATACTAGAACTTATCTAATGAGAACTCCGATCGATTAATTTATTGTTTGTTTATTATCTTCAATTCATTTTATTTTAAACGAAACAAATCGCGCACAATGTCACTCTCGGGTTCGTATTGCTGAGTGAGAACTTTAACTTCGCTAAATTTTATTCACCCCGGAAACGTGATATGCCGTTTGTACTTGAAAAGTAAAATTTATTGATTTTATAGATCAACTGCGAATTATTTATTATAAAACTTAGACTTCAAGTAATCTTGAATAGCTAATCGATCTGATGATTAGCAGACAACTTTTCTTTTCGTTGATCGTCGGAGAACTAATCGATTTGATGTCTGACGGAGAACTGATTTTTCTATTTCAATTTAGTTATTAGATGATGAAGTTTTAGATGAAAGGAGAAATCAAAGTTTCGCACGGTCCAAGTAACTTTATCATTGGTTGGTTTTATTTAAACAATTCCCTTTCCTGCTTTATTTTCATTCTATTTGATCCTATTGGTTTTCAAGATGAAATGGAAGGGATTTTATTTGATATAAGTAATTCTATAAGTGTTATGTTTATTTCATATATATTTATCATAGTTATATACTTCTAATTTTTTATTCGTGTATGTCATCCATATTTCATCGGGTACTTTCTTTGAGGTATATTTATTTCCCGAATGGTACCCTTAGTTTTATTGCTTTTCTTGGTATTTGATGGCTAGTGTTCTCATGGGTAGTGTTCTGTTTAACTTATAGATTTCGTTTCTGTATTAAGATATTGTAACGTCGCTCTAGTTTGTCCCTTAAAAATTACCTTACCGACGTTATCGTTGTCCTTGAATGGAAGGGATGCCACCCTGATTGCCTGAAAATGGCTTAAAGATTATCAGGGAAACCTTTTTCAACCAAATACAAAATAATATTTTCTCACAGTAAATGATTTTCAATTTCAATATTAATTATATTTATTTAAGTAATGTAATAAAAAATCCGAATGACAAAAAACAAATATAAATGGCTACACCATTTTTGTACTCGTCTGTTTTGTACTCGTCTACTGAAGTGCCCCCATTCGGGTGACGGCGGTTTCTTGAAATAATCCACTAGTGCTGAAGTCGATGAATGTGCCAACTTGCGGATAAATTGTTAAACGATATGTGAAGGTCGATAAGAAAGAAAATAATTTCGACAATTACAGTTACCATAAAATTTTATCGTGTACTCATTTGGAAATTATTTTATTTCCGCATGTAATAGTCTGACATCTGGTGGACAAAATAGAAAAATGAAATACGCCATGAACAATTAATAATAATAATAATAATGATAATAATAATAATAATAATAATAATAATAATAATAATAATAATAATAATAATAATAATAATAATAATAATAATAATAATAATAATAATAATAATAATAATAATAATAATAATAATAATAATAATAATAATAATAATAATAATAATAATAATAATAATAATAATAATAATAATAATAATAATAATAATAATAATAATAATAATAATAATAATAATAATAATAATAATAATAATAATAATAATAATAAATATAATTTATCTTTTTTTGCATTTGCCATACATGTAGTAGGGATGATATAACAACAATGATAATTTAAATGATGAGTAAATATAATGCGGCGATATAATTTTTGTATGACTCCCTTTGTAATAATTATTATTTGAATAGTAATAATTATTTAATAATTAATTATTATTCTATATTGATATTGTACTAAATTATTTCATATTATATAATGATAATAAATTAAATAAGACTAAATAATAAATAAATATATATATTAAATAAATAATAATAATCGTTAACTAATAATTATTATTATAATTATTTAATTTATATTTGTTTCAAATTCATATCAACTACCTTTTTAGTTGAATAAATAAATAATATAATAAATATTGTATAATAAATAAGTTTATAAATGATAAAAATATATTATCGCAAATATATATGTTATTAAAATATAACATTACAATGTATGTATATTTTTGTTTTATTTGTGTTTATGAAAATAAAAAAAAATAAATATACCAAATTTTTTTATAATATAGATAATTGAATAATCCATATTATTAATTATTATAGTATTTCGAAATAGATGAAGTAAAATTATTATCTTCAATGTTGAATATATACTACATATTTATTTATTTATAATTAGTATATATACTGCTTCGTCATTATATATTGTAACCAATATTATAAACTTGAAAAAATACAAATAAATAAATAAATAAATAAATGAATGAAACATTTAATTGAATTGTCATTTAATATTTATCTACTCTAAAAAATTTATAAAACAAAATAATTTTATTATTTTTTCATATATCTTTAGTAAACTTTTACATATCATAATGAATATTATATATACTCAGTACATAAATAAATCCTCACAATAGATTTAATTCTCAATCATTTGTTTACACCCTCAGTAGCAACAACAAATAAATAAACAATTAATTCAAAACTGTGCATAATAGAAATGAAATTCATAAATAAATTTATATTATTCACAATCATATATCTAATAATTATTGAAAAAATTCTTCAAAAATTATTGACTATAAAATATTTACATAATTATGCAAAGAAAAAATCGAATGATAAGAAAATTGATCATATTCATCTGTATAAGATATAAAACTGCTATTACTTCATCAGTATTTATTAACAATAAAAAATAAACACACTACATAACAATTCTCTTTATATAATTAATTTTGAAAAAAATACAATTATGATTTTTATTATTTTTATCTCGAATTATCCATTATTTATTATTTGTTTACCTACAAATTTTCATTTGGATTAATGCATATGTTTCGTACCATAAATTTCTGTATTAATTACGCATATATGCAATAATTTCCAATGTAATCCAGATTTACACTCATTTCGAAAATTGATCTCAGTGAAGTAATTATAAATTAATCTGTAAGAAAGAGCATGGTTTTTTAATCATTGCTGTGACCTCAAAAAGATTACATGTATAACTATTTGTTACGTCCTGGTTGGTATTGGACGTATGTTAAAATATTTTTATTAAAGGTAGGGGATCGTTGCCTGCCACTACTATGCGTAGCTGAGGTGCAACGAGGAGATGGTATAGGTTAAATAGTGATTTATATTAGAATGAGTTTGGAAACACAATTACATATAACTTTGTATTTATTGAATGAGAAGAACTGGATATTTAAGATTATAATATTCGTAGATTAATTAACTAATTGAGTCTTGAACAGTTCTTATTAAATTCACTTCGTTCACTAAGTTTCACTTATGATTTCACTCTTACAATTTTGCTTATAACTTAGGATTAGCTTGACAAATGTAGTAATAAGCTTTCAAGCTTATTAATTATTTCTACTCGCGATTTTCGAGATTATTGATTTTATTTCAATGATTTATTACAAGACTTAGTTTATGAATTAAGAGTCGTTTTGTCAAAGTACGTGCTGACTGATTGAAGTGAAGATCAAGACTGATTTGTTAATAGTAATTAAGAAAAGAAAATGGAAAGATTCATAATGCAAGTTGATGCGTCTCCACGACGAGACGTTTTGCTCAGCGTTTTTGATGTATCGCGCAATGCCGTGAAAAAGAAGACGATATGCTGAGTGCGATCTTAGGTTTCCCCAGTGGGAAGAAGCGTAGAAAAGTTTCTCACGAAGAGTAAGAAATATTAACTTATTAGCTATTGAGATAATAATAATAATCATAATACAATGAATTTATTGATAACATATTCCGAGCTGCAATCGCGGAGCGACGGCTAATAAGTTAAAGATTTGAATTTATGTAAGGAAGGAGGGAGAAGGTCACGTGGGACCTAACATATTATATACAGACCATTTGTCTATAGTTCTGTGTACAGTGAAATATCTGCATATCAGATTTATATTTGTTATTGTAATTAAACAAATGATTTTTGCATTATTGACTGACTGTTATTTTGTCTAATGAAATAAAAAAAATTTATATATTTTTTGATTAAAATTTTATAAAATGAGTTTTCAAATTGCGGTGAAGCTATATAAGCACTATAAATATACACATATGTATAATTATAATAATATAATAATTTTTAATTATTAATACAATATATACACATATATATGTAGGGATAGGTAATGGTATCAGAAAGTAGGTGGTTTCAAAGTCTTTTGCCCTTCCCCGATCACACCTCGAATTTCTTATAGGCACCCCCACCACACATGTTCGCAAACAATGGCATCTTGGGTGCAATAAACGAGACAATGACGTACACTATAATTCCTACGCAAAAAAAATTAAAGTCCAGGACCACATGTTCCGTTCGCCTCGCCGTTCACTCACAATAGTCAAGAGGCCATATGAACTGAGGATAGAGTTTATTTTTTTCAGCTTTATATAATTATATAAATAAAAAATCGAACGATAAGAAAATTGATTAAATTAACCTGTAAAAAATATAAAATGGTTATTTTTTCGTCAATATATATTAACTTTAAAGGTAAACACATTACATAACAATTCACTTTACATGTCTATACACATGTATTTTCACGTATTTTAATATTACAAAAATTTTTATATAATAAAATATACAAAAGATATATATATATATATATAGATATATACTTTAATTTTTTGTTTTTATTTCTCAGATATTGACACTTCATATATCTATTACGTATCATTTGTTTACAAATTTATTTATACGGGAATATTTATAAAAAATGTCCTCAACACATCTTCAGTACATACAGATCTTTTTTTTTTTTTGTTTCATTGTCACTAATACATAGTAAATATAGGATACATGTTAAGCATTAGAGAAATTTGAAAGATAATGTATATATTGTTTGGTCTTAAGTGACCTTTACCCTCATTTCTGATGTCACGCGCCTGCGCTCTGTCGCAGCGCGCTTATTTCAAATAAATACTCTTGCATCTCGAAACATGTTCTTATTTTAGTAATTAATCGATCCATTTATTGTATTGAATATTCTTTATATAATATAATATTTCATTTACTTTATGTAATAGTAGCTTTTACTTTAGAAATATCTATTTTTAACTGAGTATGAATACCAATGTCACATGAGAACTTCCCGTCAGTAGTAAAGTAAGGCGGGTTCTGGCCCAAAACTAATCCGCTAGAGGCGCCACTAGGGGTTCTGTTCCAAGCTATTACATAATAGGGGAGGGGAGGGGCCCAATCTGCTTTACCATCGGGGGGGAATCTGTACTGTAAAAGGGTGGTGAGAGGAGGAGAGGGACAGAGGGGGAGGGAGTTCTGCTTTACCATCACTGGTTCTCTACCATCCCCATGATGGTGCCTACCTTACCTGCGGATGGTAAACCCCGGGGTTGTTGTCTACCTTACCAACCACTCAACTGCGCACTTTGATGACTCATGTGTTTTTCAACGAAAAAAAGAGCGGCAACAAGTTCTTTGATGTTGTTTGACCTTCAGATTAAACTATTGTATGCGCATAATTTTTACTGATGGTTATGACTTATGTGTGTTATCAATAGAGTGAGGTTTCAGATTACCACGCTTCGGTTTTTCCATGAAAATAGCGGCTAAAAGTACTTTGATGTTGTTGGTCCGATTTGACCTTCAGAAAAAAACTATTGTATGCGCAAAAACGAAGATATCATGGCTCATTGTATGTGTCATGAACATTATAATCCCAATCATCATTGATTACAATAAAATTAAAAATTATTCACATTCTAATGTTTTTATCCTATATCAATATATCGTCCACATAGCTTATGCAGTATATCTATAGCGCATGAGAAAATGTTTTAAATCGATGTGTGGTATAGGGCTAGTATATCTATAGCGTGCCGGAGATTTCTTTAAGCGACGCGTGGCATAAGAATGTTATATCTATAGCGTGCCGGAGATTTCTTTTAGGTGACGCGTGGCATAAGAATGTTATATCTATAGCGCGCGACATAGGCAATGCGTATAGTAGTTTATTCATTCTGCATAAACAATGGTTGTTGTGCACGCAGAATTGGAGTATGAGAGACTATGGTGGGAAAATTTGATAACATTCGCCGCTGATATAGTGGCGAATGAAGATTTTCGATGTTTATTATCTAATTTAAAGTAATGAAAAACTCAAATTTTTTAATATTATCGAAAATTTTTTTCTTTATTTTTGAAAATATTATTTGTCATTGAATATTTATGATTACAATTTATTATTTTTTTCTTATTCTTATTCTCCATACAGGAAGCTACAAATTCTATGATGTTGTTTGTCCGATTTAACCTTCAGAAAAGTATTGCATGCGCATAATTTACTGATGGTTATGACTCATGTGTGTTATCAATAGGGTGGTTTCAGATTACCACGCTTCGGGTTTTCCACGAAAAAAATAGCGGCTACAAGTTCTTTGATGATATTTGACCTTCAACTCCCCACTCTTTTGCATTTTGCTCTTGTATAAATAGTGAAGGTGGTTAAAGTCGGAAGATCATTCTACTTGCAGATTTTGTGAAAGTATAATAGCTCATTCGAAAAAAAGTGTTAGTGAAAAATGTATGACAAGAAGATTTCTGAGAATCTCATCGAATCGATGAAAAGTGCCTATGAAGCACTTCTCTCGATTGATTCTGATACAACAAATGATTCGTTGATTGCCACCTGGGAGCGGATCAGTAATGAAAATGTTCAGTGTTTAAATAGACTTTTGATGACGGCACACCTGACTGTGGCTGAGAAATCTCACATATTGACAACTATTGCGCATCTCAAATCTTTAAGTGTAAAATTCCGCGAGCACCAACGAAACCGCCACCACATCAATATCGTAGGTGGTAATATTGGAATTAATGATAATCGTATTCAATGGGATGACGCTGAATCGGCATTCAATAGTCGAATTAAAACTGGCATCATTACAAATCTGCAGCACAAAGATTTATCTGCATTTTTATCGGACACCAAACAAATGATAAGCGATAAAGTGAAGGCCATATTGCAAAATGATGGAAATGTAAAATTGAATGTTGTATTAGCATGTCGTTATAAAAGAATTAAAAATGGTGAATCAATTGAAGAAATTAAATATTTTAATACGAAAAATACACCAATTTTCCCGTCAACCAACATGAATAGGTGGTGCAATGAAAATATTAATGAACGCCTTTTGAAAAAAACAGAAGAGTTTGAAGAGGGTGACTCAGGATGGACGATGTTAGAGATAATTAATTTAATGGTGAATATTAATCAATACATTCCATTGAAAGGTGGATTATCAACATATGTGGATCTACCAAATGACATTAAATTGAAGAAAGCCGTTGTGAATATAAAAAATGGCGATGAATTTTGTTTCTTGTGGGCAGTGACAGCAGCACTTTATCCAGCTTCGCGAAATGTAGACAGAACGTCATCTTACCCACATTTCAGTGCTGTGAACCTAAACTACGAGGGACTATGTTTCCCATTCGCATTACGTGATGTGACAAAATTCGAGACAATGAATGACTTATCGATAAATGTTTACGGTATTGAATGCGATTATAATAAACATAAAAGTGAAATTGTTCCATATTATATAAGTAAACATGCCAATACGAATGGAAATGCAGCAATTAACTTGCTCATGGTCCCCAGTGAAATTGATGATAAGACTGAAAAATTTTATCACTTTGCGTGGATTCGAAATCTGTCACGTTTAGTATCGTCACAAATATCGAAACATAACGCACAGTTATTTATTTGTGATCGCTGTTTATGCCACTTTCAATTTGAATATTCTTATGAAAATCATCGACAAGATTGCATCAATATGAATAAAATGGCAAGAGTGATTTTACCAAATGAGGAAAACAACCTATTATCATTCAGCAATTACAAATTCAAAGAGGATGTACCATTTGTCGTTTATGCTGATCTTGAGTGTATCTTGGAGCCAACCACAAACGCACAGCAAAAACATATTCCACACAGCATAGCTTATTATTTACACTGCTCCTATGACAATTCATTGTGTAAATTTGAATTAATGCGAGATGCTAATTGTATTGAATGGTTTGTCAACCAACTCAATGTTTTAGCACAGCAAATCAACCAAATTTACTCAAAAATAATACCAATGAAGCCATTAACAGACGATGAAAAAAATAAATTCAACAACGCCACAGTTTGCCACATTTGTGAAAAACCATTCAGTCTAAGTGATAACAAACATCGTGATCATTGTCATTTAACGGGCAATTATCGTGGTGCTGCACATGAAAGCTGTAACTTGAGCTATCAATTACCATTTTATATACCTATCGTGTTTCATAATTTATCTGGATACGATTCACATTTTATACTCAAATCTTTAGCAACACATTTTGAAGGATCAATATCACTTTTACCTATAAACAAAGAAAAATATATTTCGTTCAGTAAACAAGTCACGAATACAAAAATAACTCTTCGTTTTATCGATTCTTTACGATTTATGGCTAGCAGTATTGATAAATTATCATCATATTTGAGAGATGATGATAAGTTAATTACACGAAATGTTTATAAGGATAATGAGCAATTCAGATTAGTCACAAGAAAGGGTGTTTTTCCCTACGAGTACATTGACAATTGGGCAAAACTTGATGAACAACAATTACCGGAGGAAGATAAATTCTATTCTAAATTAAATAATGATGATATTACGAATGAAAATTATGAACATGCACAAGAAGTTTGGGAAAAATTTAACATCAATACATTGGGTGAATACTCAGATCTATATCTGAAGACTCATGTATTACTTTTGGCAGATATATTTGAGAATTTCAGACGTAACTGCTTCTCATCATATAATTTAGATCCTTTGCATTATTACACCGCTCCAGGATTGGCTTTTGATGCAATGCTCAAGTATACTAATGTGCAGTTGGAACTTTTTACTGATCCAGAAATGTTATTGTTTATCGAGAAAGGTATAAGGGGTGGAGTGGCTCAATGTTCAAATCGCTATGCTAAAGCGAATAATAAATATATGGGTGACAATTATGATCAAACAATAGATTCATCTTATCTCATGTATTTTGATGTAAATAATCTATACGGAGCAGCTATGTGTGAATATTTACCATTTGGTGGATTTGCGTGGGAAAAAAACATGGCTATTGGTGATATTTTCAGTATACCAGATGACTCATCAATTGGATACATTTTTGAAGTTGATCTAGATTATCCAGAAGAACTTCATGATTTACATCGAGATTTACCTCTGTGTCCTCAACACTTTACATCACCAACAGGAAAGAATTCAAAATTAGTAACAACGCTCCTCCCAAAAGAAAAATATATTATTCACTATAGAAATTTGAAGCAATGTTTAAGCTTGGGAATGAAAATTGGTAATATCCATAGAGTTCTGAAATTTCAGCAATCTCCATGGCTGAAAAAATATATAGACTTAAATACAGATTTGCGGAAAAAGTCAAAAAATGAGTTTGAAAAAAATTTTTACAAATTAATGAATAACGCTGTATTTGGTAAGACCATGGAGAATGTTAGAAAACATAAAGATGTTAAATTGGTGACACAATGGGGAGGAAGATGGGGTGCAAGATCACTCATTGTCAAACCAAACTTTCATAGTTGCACTATCTTTGACGATGATATGGTAATAATTGAAATGGATCGTGTCAAAATTACATTCAATAAACCAATATACATAGGATACTGTATTCTTGATGTATCCAAAATATTCATATATGACTTTCATTACAACTATATAAAGAAAACATTCCCACACAATCAATCGAAATTGATGTACACCGATACAGACAGTCTCTTGTATCAATTAACTGTACCAGACGTATATGCGATAATAAAACGTGATATCCACAAATTTGATACAAGCGATTATCCACCTGGCAATGAATATGATATACCATTAATGAATAAAAAAGTGATTGGTTTAATAAAAGATGAAAATAACGGTAAAATTATGACTGAGTTTGTTGGGCTACGTGCAAAATTATACGCATTCAAAATATTAGGTGATGATAGTGATAAAAAGAAAGCTAAAGGCATCAAAGGGTCATCATTGCGCCAAATAACTTTCAATGATTATAAACAATGCCTTTTCAATCACGACAATTTTATTGTCGATCAATATTTGATTAGGAGTAAGAAACATGAAGTTTGTACAATACAACAACGAAAATTGGCACTCAGTTGGATGGATGACAAACGAATTGTATCACATCAAACGACCGATACTTTACCATGGGGCTATCGAGAGCCCCACGATAATGTTGATGACGTGGAAATGTTATAGAATACTGCTGTAATATTTATTGGTATAGAGGAGAGAATAAAAAAAACTTTTTCCGTTTACATGTCTACTTTATTTATCCAACTATTATGTGAATTATCAAATCCCAACCATTTAACATAATATTTATTTCCACGTTTACGTATAACTTTCTCCACAAGATATGTATCTGGATATTTTACTTTGCTGAGCTCTTCTTCATAGAAACATCCTTCGATTCGTTGATCCTGGTAATCAGTGAGTTTATATGTTGGAGGAGTCGTATTCAGCACATCGGTGATGGTAAATATTTCAGTTGTCCAGTTTGGTGTGTACCCCTTCTCGAATAAATGTTTATATTTGCTTATTCGAACTTTATCACTGATTTTAAATTTATGTCTCTGCTTTTCCACAATATGATGATGCTTGTATACAGTTCGAAGTAGATATTTTTCATTCATCGTTGTAACTTCTCGCGGTTTCATTTTGATCGTTCGATGTTTGGTATCATTGTATTCAGCAACTAAATCAGATACTATGTCAATCCACTTGTATGTTCCACGAAGACTGAATTGTTTCCACATTTTATTTTTTAGGGTACGATTGAAACGTTCACATATTGACGCTTTTAAATTTGTAAATGTTGAATACAATTCAATATTGTATTGTTTCATGAGTAATTTGAAATCTTTGTTGTAAAATTCTTTGCCTCGATCAACATGTAATTTTTTCGGTGTTCGTCCAGTATTCAAGATGGATTTCATTGCGTTTGTAACATCTTTCCCATTTTTAGTCTTCAAAGGTATGGCCCAAGCAAATTTTGAGAATATATCAATCACTGTTAGCAAGTACTTGTGACCATTATTTTTTGTTGCATAGGCTGTCATATCAACGAGATCTGCTTGCCAAGTCTCATCCAATCCTCTCATATCAACATGACGTCGGACGTAATGTACACGAGCAGGTTTATGCAGCTCTTCCACCAATGCCACCTTTCTGTTCACTATTGTGTCCAAGTTTTTGTCAACCATTGTGCTCCTACTTGTTCAGCTGTTGGATGTGAAATGATGCTTGAAGATGAATGTTTTTCTCATAATATCGCTATTAATTTTTGAATATTTCATCTTATTTCCGAAAGTCTTTTCCATGATATCGTTGAAAATCCTCTCTTTGAACATCAATATCATGACGTATAGATGCAATATTTTTTTTATGAATATCAAAATTATTGCGCATAGTTGATACATTCTTTTTTTGAATATCAACATCATTACGTATTGATGCTATACTCTGTTTAATTTGTTCAAGTTCATGATTGATAGTAGTCATCATAGTTGCATATGGCACTGCATCATTGGCATCTTCAGGACTAGCCACATTACATAATCTTTTATTCTCCATGTCATACTGGTTATCAGTGGTGACTTTGAATCCATAGCCAGGCGGGCCTCGATTAATGTCTTTGTTAACACCTTTTGTAAATTTTCGTCCAAATATATCTACACTCATTTTTTCCCCTCCACCCCCCCGATTGTTACAGTTCAATAGTTGATTGATGAATGACGGGGAAAAGTATATAGCGGTAACTAATAAATAATTTCAGCCTCGCGTAATTCCTCAATGATAGAGATGATTTCATTCGTATGACTGGAATTGCCTGCTGCTTGAGATGCTAAGAGTAAACGAAGACGGTCGATGAGTTCATTTGGATCATCCCAATATACATAATCTATCGCATCATTACTCTTTTTACTAATTTTATAGTAGGGTAATGATTTCCCAAATCTCGTTCTCATTTTCTTTTGTGATGATGGAATGGATTTTGCGATGTAATTTTGATATTTCAAACCTCTATCTGATATAAAACTCGCATCAGGATCATAACGTTTGTATAGTGTGTTGGTTGAATTAATAATTTTGATATAATTTTGTTTATCAATATCACTTATAAATGATTCATTTGGTGTTTTGGTAAATAATAACTCAATCAATCCATGTGTTTCAGGATATTGTTCATTAGCAACATAAATCATATTATCTTTGAATTCAATAGGTGAATCACCAATCATCAAACGATTATCTTTCAATTTACGAACACCAAATCTCGTATCCAATCCTTTCTTATTGCTGAACAACTTCTTCAAATAAAATGTCGAATTATTTTCTTGTTGTTTTAATGGTGAACTCTCAACTTGATTATTTGTTTCATATTGTTGTGGTTTCAATGGCGAACTCTCAAATGGAATATCATCACTCTCAAATTTATCGATTGTTCCATTAAATTCACTGTTATTGTATGGGTCATGAATTCCATCATCATTCTCACTTAGAGCTGTTGCATATGTTTGATCTATCTCATCTTTCGGAATTATATCTGCAGGCTCATCTTTAATTTCACGTTTCATCTGATTAGATGTAGTTACCAATTTTTCCAAAGGTGTCACTACTGGTTTGAAAACTTCTTTCATTGCTTGTTCTGTTTTGTCTCTACCCAACTTAATCATTTTGTGCTTTTGTCGAATAATATCACTTGTTTTCACTATTTGCTTCAATATATCTTCTCTTTCTTTAAGATTTCTGTTCGCCATGTTGATGTATTCAAGTTCAAATCAGAACTGTGGGTAGTATTGCCTGTACAATTCAATTTATACTTATGTAACAATCAAATCCCTTTCTATATCTTCCTGAATTGATATCACTGTCTTTGTCAATTACTATGAAGCCATATTTATCTTTCCAACATGTTGAACATAAATCTCGGAATTGCGTATATGTCATGTCTGTGTTGATATGATCATCATAGATATGCTTAAGATTCATTTCATCTTGTTGGAATAGTATCATCAAATTGGCATTGTCTCGTACTAGATGTTTAGGAATACGTGTATACGTTTGACAAAGATAGAACGAGTCAACATCTCTATGTCGCCCCATACAAAAGAAAGCTCTAATATTATTTTGCTTCTCGCATGCGACATCGTCAAAAATCATTATGGAATTTGGTTGGGTATCTTCAGGTTTTACAACTTCTTCATGCTCATTGAATGGAAAATAACCAATATCCTTCACTTGTTTCAATATATTCTCCAGATACTTGTATTTCGGTTGATTGAGTGATTTTGAATAGATATAGACATTTTCAAATCTCAAACCGTTCGGATGTGTAATGAGTGATAAAAGTGCATTAGTCTTGCCACAATTCGATGGACCACAAAAAATTGCACGTATACTATGCGGCAGCAATTCCCCATGACGTTTTATTATATTTTGTTTTGGTATTTGATTATCAAAGTTCATAATAGGTAATGTTGTGGTCTGTTTGTCAAATTTCAACTTTGCCGGTTGTTTCTTACGCATCGCCATCATCATAACTAACTGGTGAACATAAAAGATGTCTACTTATATAGGTTGGAGATACAATGATTTTACTTCATTTGTCCAGTGACTGTCATTGTGGATACATGTCTTCACTGCGGAGGCGCAATATTCGCGGTAAAGGTCTCGTGAACAGTATTATCAATAAGCTTCCTTTTGAAGTTCATATTCCGGGCTATCAATATTGTGGTCCTGGCACCAAATTATCAAAGAGATTGGCACGCGGTGATCCAGGAATCAATCCCCTCGATGCTGCATGCAAGGATCACGATATTGCATACTCAAAGTATCGTGATAATATTTCTGAGAGAAATAAGGCTGATGAAGTGCTAGCTGAAAGAGCTACGGAACGTGTTCTCAATAAAAACGCGAGTATTGGTGAGAGGGTTGCGGCTTTGGGTGTAACTAATATCATGAAGTTGAAATCAAAACTTGGTGCGGGTATGGAGAGAAGAAAGATGAGGAAAGCAAAGCAGAGAAAGAGGAGTAAGAAGATACCAATGACGACATTCAAGCAAATTGTGAAAGAAGCGGAAAATTCCATGCTAAATTCCAATGGAGATGTTCTCAAGTCTGCGTTGAATGGTGCACGTGCTGCTGTAAAAAAAGCCGGTGGAAAGAGTAAAGTGGGCTCTCCGCCAAGGATTTTACCTGTACCATTGAAAACCGGAGGTGTTTTACCATTTCTCATACCAATTTTTGCTGGTTTAAGTGCTGCTGGTGCTCTAGCTGGCGGTGCTGCTGGTATAGCTAAAGCTGTGAATGATGCAAGTGCAGCAAAACAACAACTTGAGGAGAATAAACGTCACAATATGAAAATGGAGGAGTTGGCGCTGGGAAAGGGATTGTATTTGACACCATATAAGAGGGGAATGGGTCTTTATTTGAAACCAAAAAACTTGTAAACCTACCACATCGAGCGTTAACTGATGCTGATCTTATCAAATATGCGAAACTTATGCGTATCCCACATTTTCGCGGTGTATTCATGCGAAATAATTTACCGACAACTGGTCCACGAAAATATGAATCTGCCATTATCAATCTTGATGATAAGGATGGTCCCGGCACACATTGGGTAGCATATGAAAAGAAAAACAATGACGTAACATATTTTGATAGTTTTGGCAATTTACGACCTCCACAAGATTTAATGGAGTATCTCGATGTTGGTAGGGTAAAATATAATTATGAAAAATATCAAGACTACGACACCTTGATATGTGGACATCTATGTTTGAAATTTTTGACTAAACAACTATAAAATAAATGCTCATGGACAACTGGCTATCAGTCATGGATGATTCATTGACATTGACAGTATCTGGACGATCCTCCATACTCGAGGCCCAATATTTTCCACCAATTGAACTGTCGCCGGAAAAAAATTATGTATTGGGGCTCATTGAATTGTTGACATTCAATTCAATTCCCAATATTGATGTGACAAACAATCAATTTCGCTTGATTGATGAAAAAAATTTAGCTGATACTAAGACCGATCTTCCGATGGGATATCGCACAATCTTCATACCTACAGGCAGCTATGAAATTGAAGATATTGAAAGTTATCTGCAAAAAGCCTTACCAGATATATCTATAACCCTCAAACCTAATAACAATGAATTATGTTGTGAAATCAAGTGTGATCGATTTATAGATTTTACAGCGAAGAACTCAATTGGACAATTACTTGGATTCAAACCACATATCTACCCACCCAACATAACCTACAAATCAGATTTACCTGTGACAATTTTGAAAGTTAATGCACTTCGTGTTGAGTGTAACATTACAACGGGTGCTTATATCAATGAACATCGAGTGCACACGATTCATGAATTTTTCCCTAGTGTCCCACCAGGATATAAGATTGTTGAAGTTCCAACACACGTCATTTACATGCCAGTCGCCGTGCAAGCAATACAACATTTACAGTTGAGAATAGTTGATCAAGACAATCATCTAGTGAATTTTCGCGGTGAAGTTATCACCATAAGATTACATTTGAAATCGATGAAGTAATGGGGATAGTATACGATACAGGAGAAACAATTACACAAGTACCATCGATAATTCATGGTGGAAGCTATAAAAGTGGAGGAACATGCCGAAAACTCATCAGTCATCGAAGACAAGGTGCACGTCTCACACATCAGAACATTCAACTTTTGAAGAATCTCGGCCTAAAGCTGCGTGGAAAACAATAAAATTTTGCTGCTGTTTGTTCTGTTTGCTACCATGGAAAAAATTTTAACTATACAAAAACCAATCATTTTTGATGAATCCATTGCACATTATGAGATTCATGCACATCAGCCATATGCATCGTCGACCTTCAATAACAACGATGAAATTCGCATCGCAGTACAACATCAGGACTTGTGCTTATTGCCGAGCAAGAGCTCATTACATATCTGCGGAAGATTAACTAAAGATGATTCATCTGCCGTCGCGACTACAGCACTCGTCAATCTAGCTGTTTGTCATCTATTCGAGGAAATACGCTATGAATTGAATGCCGTTGAAATTGATCGATGCAAAAAAGTTGGTATAACATCACTCATGAATGGATATGTTTCATTGCGTTCAGAGCAAAGTTATACTTTGGAAAATGCTGGATGGTTGTCTACGGATGACACTAAATTGATCAATGCTAATGGCTACTTTGATATCAGCATTCCATTGAATTTACTGTTGGGATTTGCTGAAGATTATGGAAAAGTGATTGTAAATGCTAAGCATGAATTGGTTCTCACACGAACAAGTACAGATGTGAATGCTTACATTCAAACTGCAGTGGAAGATGTTAAACTTACACTCCAGAAAATTGAGTGGTTAATACCATACATCAAAGTCTCAGATACACAAAAAGTTCAACTTTTGAATTATATTGCAAGAGATCCAACCATTCCTATGAGCTTTCGTACTTGGGAATTGTACGAGTATCCACTGCTTCCATTATCAATGAAAAATGTTTGGGCTGTCAAGACTACGACACAACTGGAGAAACCTCGTTACATTATTCTAGGATTTCAAACAGGAGAAAGAAATTCAGCGCGAAGAAATAACAGTCGTTTTAATCATTGCAACATACGTGACATCAAAGTGTTTCTCAATTCACAATCATATCCATATGGAAATCTCAACATTGATTTTGATCGCAATCAATACGCTATGTTGTATGACATGTACACGAATTTTCAACCGTCGTACTATGGAAAATATACCGATCCGATGTTAACTAAAAGTGAATTTGCAACCATAGCGCCTCTCATTGTTATCGACTGCTCGAAGCAGAATGAAAATATTAAATCTGGACCAGTAGATGTGAGAATCGAGTTTGAATCTTCCATTCAATTCCCCGCCAATACTTCCGCTTACTGTTTAATCTTGCATGATCGCATAGTTGAATATAAACCTATTAGTGGCACTGTACGAAAAATAACATGAAAAAACAAATTCATGCAATGTTTGTGTGGAATGCATACAGAAATGCTCGTCGTGGCCCATGGTTCGCCATCGTGAACGATTTCAACTGAGAATTGAGTGATTTAGTTAAATTATTCAGTTGATGTAATAAATATGAACAAATAAGGGATTGTAATGAAATAAAAAAAGTATATATATTTGTAACATTTGATCTTATCATTTCTAAAAACCAATCATGAAGCATTGATATCCTCATACAACAACATTTGATGACGTCATCTCTAAACGTGTTCAAACCAATCATAAAGCAGCGATATCCATCTCTGAGCATGTTCAAACCAATCGTAATTCAAGGTTAAAGCGAAAAACGTTTAGTCGCTTTTTCTTGGAAAAAGTAACACGATATCCTTATTGATATGAGTCATTAAATATAAACAACATCAAAGGACTTGTTGCCGCTTTTTTTCCTGGAAAAACCTTTAGTAACACGATACCCTTATTGATATGAGTCATTAAATATAAACAACATCAAAGGACTTGTCACCGCTTTTTTTCCTGGAAATCGTTTTCTAATATTAAGATATGAGTTATTTAAAAACAAACATCAGTGGACTTCCTGGAATCATTTCCTGTTTATAATATGAGTCATCTTCATGCATGTAACTATTGATGACGTCATCTCTAACGTGTTCAATCATAAAGCAGTGATATCAATCTCTAAACGTGTCCAAACTTGTTTTAACCAATCATAAAGCAGCTAAAACGCGTACAAACCAATCAAGTTTAAACATCAGCAAAATAACGTTTAACCGCTTTTTTTCTTGGAAATAATCGCAATCCTTAGTAAAACGACACCCTTATTGATATGAGTCATTAAATATAAACATTATCAAAGGACTTGTCACCGCTTTTTTTCCTGGAATCATTTCCTGTTTATAATATGAGTCATCTTCTTGCATGTAACTAGGAGTGGTAGGGATAATGAGCATTATATATAAAGGAGAGAAAATATTATACGACTGCATTAAGTTTTTTGATTCTCAAACAGTGAAATCACTTCGTTGCATATTCAGAGGAGAAATATCAAGATAATTTGTGAGCAAAAATGGATTTTTCCAAATTAAATGAAGTTAGTCGTTTGGAAAATTTTTTACCAACAAAATCATGGAATGAACTGACGGATGAATCATTACATCCAGTAACATCTGTGAAACGTGTCAAAACTAAATTTGGACAAAGCATCATTATGACTATAAATGATGAATTCAATGTGTTCCTACCGAAGAGGATAACTGAATTTTTATTGAAGGATGATAATTTGTATAACCAAATATCAGAAGCATCGACTAATTCAAAACTTACTCTCCATTATATCGGTGGTAAATACCATCAATGTGAATTCCAGTATGAGGAATAAGAAACAAATTGTAAAAATGTTCTTTTCAAAATAAAAAAACAAATTTCCAATAAAACTGTGTGTTTTTTCATTTAATTAGATAAATAAGAAGAAAATTCCCATCCCAATGTTTTTTTTGTTCTTGGATTCATTTACTTTAATTATATATAATATACAATAAGAAGAAAATTTCCATCCCAATTTTTTTTATTCTTGGATTCATCCCTTCACTCCGTTGTATTTTATATCGATCTGATTTTGTCATTGCTTTAAAAATTTTATCCCATGCATAGCTTAAAAAATTCTCAGGCGCGCTATATACTAGTCCTATAGATATATACAGGTAAAAAACATATGAATTTTTATCAAACAAGTAAAGTCAAATCATTTGTTTCCTTAGTCCCATACCACGCTATAGATATATTAGTATATAGGGTAAATAAATAATACATGTGAATAATATTGAATTTTTTTATTTTTCAAAGCATAAATGATCAGTTATTTTCTTCTTCTTTACACATAGAACAATCTTTCATTAATGGAATAATTCCTTCAAATTCATCGTAATCAATGGCGATGGGATTATAATGTTCACGGCATCTTCGATGAGCAATGATATCTTCATCCTTTTGTAAATTTTCTGGTAATTTATTCCAAATTTTATCAATTTTCGTTGATGCAAATTTTAGAATGAACTCTTTCGTGAAATAAGCGATGTCTTGTGGTCTCATATCTTCAATTCTCTCCTCCAATTGATAATATAGCTCCAATGATCTGCCAATCGATGGATTCTGCAGTTGTGACTTTTTTTCCATCCAACATTTAAATTGTTTAACATTTTCAAGAGCACAATGATATATGAGATTGGATTTTCTATATTCATGATAATGACAGCTAATTATTTCAACATTCTTCATTGATGGGCAACCCAAATTTTCCAAGTTTATGATTGTTTTTGACCCTCTAATAATGTCAGAGAGCCATTGTTTCTTCTCCGATCCTTTAACATAGATGAAAGCCACATCTTTCAGAATGATATCGAGAACATCGTTGAGTTTGTTGTATGGAATATCTCCAGCATCCCACAAAATCCCATGATAATTACGCATTACCCATAAATTCATTGTTTTGTAGTGTTTTGGTAATTCATCCCAATTGAATGGTGATTTAAATAGCATTCTTGTTACTCCATGTATATTTTCAGCTTTATCATCAATCAAAATCATTGCCAGCTCTTTCACGATGAATCGATTAATTGGGCATTTGAATCCCTGCACATCCAATATAATTTCCATTTTTCACTGTCACCCACTATATACTTCAACAAAGAAAATGACTGAATATCTATGAAGACTTTGATATTTATAATATTATCCCCTCTTCTATCGATGACATCATCAACATGTTTTTGTACATCCTCCTCACGTAGTTGGCCAATGGGGGGTTTTCATTCAACTGTTGTATTTACTGATAATGTGATGCTTCAAGTGCATTATCGGCATATTCCTATGCTGCACGCCAACATCTTTCCTCCTTTTTGCACGTAGACTTTACCGCGAAGCCCAAGCAAGTTGTTCTCGTTCACTCAGGGGTAATCGTAAAGATGCATCAGCAATGTTGAGTGAACGAGAACAACTTGCTTGGTCTTCGCGGCAAAGTTTACGTGCAGCACAGGAAGATGCAAGTCGTACACATAAAAATATGAAAGCCAACTGAATAGTTTATATGAAAAATCATGATTTCTTATAGGATGTCCCCCACTCCTCGTCGAGAGCAAAATGTAAAGAGTGGGGAATTGAAGGTCAAATTGAAAAATCATGAGTTCTTATAGGATGACCCCCACTCCTCACCGTGAGCAAAATGCAAAGAGTGGGGAGTTGAAGGTCAAATATCATCAAAGAACTTGTAGCCGCTATTTTTTCGTGGAAAACCCGAAGCGTGGTAATCTGAAACCACCCCCTATTGATAACACACATGAGTCATAACTATCAGTAAATTATGCGCATACAATAGTTTTCTGAAAGTTAAATCGGACAAACAACATCAAAGTACTTTTAGCCGCTATTTTCATGGAAAAACCGAAGCGTGGTAATCTGAAACCTCACTCTATTGATAACACACATGAGTCATAACCATCAGTAAAAATTATGCGCATACAATAGTTTAATCTGAAGGTCAAACAACATCAAAGAACTTGTTGCCGCTCTTTTTTTCGTTGAAAAACACATGAGTCATCAAAGTGCGCAGTTGAGTGGTTGGTAAGGTAGACAACAACCCCAGGGTTTACCATCCGCAAGTAAGGTAGGCACCATCATGGGGATGGTAGAGAACCAGTGATGGTAAAGCAGAACTCCCTCCCCCTCTGTCCCTCTCCTCCTCTCACCACCCTTTTACAGTACAGATTCCCCCCGATGGTAAAGCAGATTGGGCCCCTCCCCTCCCCTATTATGTAATAGCTTGGAACAGAACCCCTAGTGGCGCCTCTAGCGGATTAGTTTTGGGCCAGAACCCGCCTTACTTTACTACTCCCGTCAAAATCGCTTCTCGATGAAACAGAAGAAATTAAAACCATGAATAACTTTCTCACACTAAAATGCTTATTTCACATAACGTATAAAATTTGAAACTTAACTAAAACTCTCATTAATTCGACTCCACGATTTTTCCAAGAAATATTGTTAACTAAAATCAGCAAATTGTAAGGTATCCCTACCTATTGAACTGTTCGACCAATAAGAGTCACCCTTTCGTCACTTCCAACGAATTGTTAAATTGTTAACGTAAATTCAACCAATAGAAAATAACGTTTCAAACTGCTGACAGAAATATTCAAAGCTAAGTAAAAACTTGTCTATAAAAACTGAATACGCAACAAATCTCATCAGTTCTCACATACCACCGATACGTCTAAGATAGTTCTCAGTTCTCAATCAGCACCACAGATACGACTAAGACAGTCTTCGATCTACAATTTACATACATCCTCAATACCAAGTGCGACTTATACGCTTTCTCGAATCAAGTACACGAACACATTCATTCATAATTCTACGTCAGTTAATACATAAATCTCGAATTCCAGTAAATCAAGTAAATCAAGTAAATCAAGTAAAATCAGAATCTTTGTGTCAATTGTTCTTGTAATGGTAATTCAAGTTTAAGTCAATAACGGTTTTCAACGCAATCATAAATTGTTTTTCAATTATACCTATAGACGTATCGAGAACTCAGTTAATAATTAATAATCGTAATTTAAGTGCATCAAAGACATTTATAATTGTTACTCAATATTGTAATTCACCAGTTCATGTGTTTAATTAATAAATCAATTAATAAGTGTTTCAAATAAATTTATAATCATCTCTAATTCACTTCATAACATCCTTACGCTTCAGCTACGCATAGTAGTGGCAGGCAACGATCCTCTACCAAAATAAAAAAATTTCTGTTTTTAAAACCCACGTCCAACAACACCTACGACGTAACAGAAAAATGGTGGCAGCGGTGGGATCGCTTGCCTGAAGTGTAAAGTGAATTAAGAACAATTAAATAGTGAGACAACATAAAATCAAAGAACAGTTAAAATAAGTGAAAATCAATAATATTAAAACAAAACACACGAATCACCGAAGAAATAAGAACAGATAAATTAATTCAAATTCAAAAATAGAAAAGAAAACATAACAATCCATAAACACATAAATTAAGTCAAAAAAAAAAAAAAAAAAAAAATAATAATAAAGAGGAATAACTCAGTAGAAACATCTGAAGCTAGAAACGCAAACATCAGCAAAAGTAACCGACATCAACAATTCACACCTGGCAGAGGAAAGCAGTCAACGTCATCGGAGCCTTGCCTTACACGACCTTGCAGAGACAAACACCTCATACAACACCATCAGCAAATTCTTCACTAGCTTTATATAAGTTTACATTATTGTGAGTCGTGAATATTTCTTCACTTTTATTTAACTTTCATCTTTTATTCTTTTCTTTTTCTCTTAACTTCATTATATTACACACAACATCATCATCTTCATTGAATTCCCGAAAATTTTTTTTAAAAAAAAAAAAAAAATATATTAAAATGACTGATCGCGATAACACTTTGGGGCAACCATCATCCGGCGCTGATAATGATAGTAATCGAACAATCGGGATTCCTCCCACAACGTCTATTGCAGACATCGTTGAAATGATGCGTATACAATATCAAGACACGATTAAGTTTCGAGAAAGAATGGAGACGCAGAATCAAGAAATATGTCAGTTTCGAGAACAAATAGAAGCAAAATTCGCGACGTTCTTGGATAGAACCAACCGCCCTAGACGACGACATAATTCCACATCTTCACTATCCTCACACGACTCAGATCATGATATTTTACGCGCAAACAGTCGTTCTCAACACATTCCAATACCTACACCAATAATACCTACACTAGTTCCACAAAACCCGACACCGATTCCACGACCACCATCACCCAATACACATATCCCGACACCCGTTCCAGAAATACAAATGATAATACAAGATACAAACTATCCTTCTACTACAACTAGTTTCAGCTCACCACCTAACATAACTCGACGCAACACACCTTCACTAAGTCCAAAAGATTACACACAATCCATTCCATACTTTGACGGCACCCCTATGTGCTATGATGCAAGCGAACTCGTAATACACTGCAAAAACGCATTATCATACATACCACAATATAAAGAATATGAAATTTTGGCATTATTAACGGGCAGACTGAAAGGCGAAGCACTACGACGCGCTTATAAAGCAAAATTACGTATAGTACAAGACTTAATAAATTTCATCAAGGAAAATTTTGATAAACCAAAAACATATTTTAGTCTCAGAAATCAAATCCTTAAATTAGAACAAGGAACATACGAATCCATGAATACATATATTGCACGCGCACAAGAGTTATTATCTGACTGTACTGAGTGTTTATTGACATCAAACGTACCGAATAACGAATCAGCAAGACAGACTTTAAATGATGACATAACTAACGGTTTTGTTCATGGAACATTGAAAAAATATTTGAGACTTTTTACCACAAAGAATTTCCCAGATTTCGCGGCTGCTTGCGCTGAAGGTCGTAGAGCAGAAGGAGAATTAGCAGAATATCCACAACTAGATGACACAGATATGATAAGACAAGACTGTTTTTTATTACAAACCACGAACTCTGTCGAAGCAAACAATTACATTAACAACAATTACAGACCAATTTGCACTTTTTGTCAAAAACCAGGACACACAATTGACATTTGCTTTAAACGCACAGCTCAGACCAATAAACAAAATTTTTCACGACAACAAAATCCAAACGTTAGAAACTATAACAACTCCAGTATTCAAATATGCAATTATTGTCAAAAACCAGGACACACACTCGACATCTGTTTTAAACGTAGAGCCCAAGAAAACAAACAAAATTTTACACCTCAACAAAATTCAAATTTCATAAATACCAACAACTTTAACACTCAAATATGCAACTACTGTCAAAAACCGGGACATACATTTGATATTTGTTTTAAACGCAAAGCTCAAGAAAATATGCAAAAATCAATTTATCAACAAAATTCAAATATATTAAACTCTAACGATTATAATGTTAAAACTTGTCACTATTGCAAAAAAATCGGGCACTTGATTAAAGATTGTCGTAAAA
The DNA here is from genome assembly GCA_918226075.1 of Microctonus brassicae. NCBI lineage: Eukaryota > Metazoa > Arthropoda > Insecta > Hymenoptera > Braconidae > Microctonus > Microctonus brassicae. Next base: position 14,495,178 of record OW445482.1, read on the forward strand.
GAATTTATAACAGTAACATACAAGCCACTGACGGCTTTGCGAATTCAAACAATCAGCAGTATCCGGGAAACGCGAGTGCGCCCCGACTGTCTGGCGCGACAACGGGGTTGAATTACAGCGCGCCAACTCAAACTCAGGCAAACACGCAGACGAATACACAAGAAACTACATTCCAGAACCAGACATACTAAACACTGAAGAAATACGAATTCCGAGTGCTGAATGTAAAATTGCAAACACAACTTCTTATTCTTCACCATCAATTTTTATAAAAAATAACAGAATAAAAAACGATCAAGCCTGCTTTCTCATAGACACCGGATCTCAATTAAATCTTATCAAAATTAATCAATTAAAAAATATATTTAATATAGACAAAAACATTAAATACGAATTAAATGCCGTCTCAAAAACCGACAAACCAATGACACTGGGAAAAATTGATCTAATAATAAACAATACAATTAACGAATTTCATATAATACCAGCAGAATTCCCATTAAATTACTCAGGAATAATCGGTACGGAATTCATGCAGAAAAATAACGCTAAAATTGATTATGAGAATAAATTAATAACTGCTAACAATTTCGTTTATCCCTTTCACCATACGGAACGCATTTTATTACCAGCAAGACAGAAAACACTAATGATAATTCGACTATTAGACAACGGACTGAACGAAGGTTACATCGATCAAATAGACATGCCAGACGGAATTTATGCAGGAAAATCAGTAGTCACAAACGAGAACGGTAAAGCTTACATTTTTGCTATTAACACACGTGAAGATGACATAACAATTGATGTTCCCGTCGTCCCACTATATCCATTTGAAACAAGTGACGAAGAAAACGGAAATAAAAATAAAAATGTAGAATCACCAACAGTAAATGCAAAGAACCGCATAGAAAAAGTTATTAATACATTAGACCTTGACCATTTAAATGACGAAGAACGCTGCGCTGTACACAATTTAATCACAGAATATGCTGACTTATTTTATCTTTCTGGCGAACCTCTACGTTCAACAAACGTTATAACACATCGAATCATCACAACTGATGACATACCTACTAATACAAGACAATATCGTTATCCGTTGACACAAAAAAAAGAAATAGAAAAACAAATAGAAAATTTATTGAAAATGGAAATTATTCAACCCTCAGCATCTCCATACAATTCACCTTTATGGATAGTACCGAAAAAACCAGACGCACAAGGAAACAAAAAATGGCGATTAGTTATAGATTATCGGAAAATAAACGACAAAACAATTGGCGACGCATATCCACTTCCACTGATTAACGACATTCTTGATCAATTAGGCGGTGCAAAATACTTTTCTATCTTCGATCTTGCTTCAGGTTTCCATCAAATAGATATGAATGAAAATGATAAAGAAAAGACAGCTTTTACTACGCCACACGGTCATTACGAATTTAACAGAATGCCATTTGGTCTCAAAAACGCACCTGCAACATTTCAAAGATTAATGGATTTGGTATTGCGTGGATTACAGGGCAATGAGTTATTTGTATATTTAGATGATATTGTTATTTACGCTCGATCAATGGAAGAACACAACACAAAATTTATAAAACTCGCAAATAGATTAAGAAACGCAAATTTAAGTCTTCAAACTGAAAAATGTCAATTTTTAAGAACAGAAGTTAAATATCTCGGACACATTATCGGTAAAGACAGCGTGAAACCCGATCCTGGAAAATTAAAATCAGTAAAAGAATTTCCAATTCCAAAAACACAGAAAAACGTCAAAGAATTTTTGGGTTTAGCAGGATATTACCGGCGTTTTATTAAAGATTTTGCTGACATCGCCAAACCACTCTCAGGTTTAACAAGCAAAAACAACGATTTTGAATGGAATTTTAAACACCAAGTAGCCTTTGAAACATTAAGAGATAAATTATGTGAATCTCCTATACTCATTTATCCAGACTTCAACAAGCCATTCGTAGTAACGACAGACGCATCAGCTTTCGCTGTCGGTGCAGTTTTATCTCAAGGTGAAATAGGCAAAGACTTACCAGTAGCATACGCCTCACGAGTCATGAATAAAGCTGAACAAAATTATCAAACGACGGAAAAAGAAATGCTTGCCGTAGTATTCGCACTCAAAACTTTTCGACCTTACTTATATGGAAAACAATTCACACTTATTACTGATCATAGACCTCTTGTTTGGATTAGCAATTTTAAAGACCCCTCATCACGTGTGATGAGATGGCGCGAACGTATCAGAGAATTCGATTTTAAAATCCAATATAAACCTGGTAGAATAAACACTAATGCTGACGCATTATCAAGAAATCCAGTTGTTGACATAGAACCAAGAGAATTGTACATGGTTAACGTCACATGGAAATCGAGCAGCTCAGACTCTAATGCTGAAGATTGGACAGGCTGGCTTCCAAATACACAAAACACAAATCTCGAACGCCTAGAACATCTGAATACTTTAGTAGATTTAATCCACGAACCCCCAGAGGACGTGAGAAATACAAAACAACGAAAAATAACAGATAACATAAATACAGATAGCATAGAAAATACAGAAATCATAGAAAATACAGAAATCATGGGAAATACAGATAGCATAGAAAATACAGAAATCATAGAAAATACAGAAATCATGGGAAATACAGAAATCATAGAAAATACAGAAAAAATAGAAAATACAAATATCGCAGAAATCACAGAAAACATAGAGAATACAAATACCACTGAAATCGCAGAAAATACAGAACGAACAAGTAAACGCGGTCCGGGAAGACCACGAAAAAACCCACTCAAAAAACCCCCCGATAAAAAATGTACAAAACGAGGCCGAGGTAGACCTCGCAAGAAACGCATACCAAAACCTCACACCAATCCACAAGACACTATACTAACTTTTGATTCCACGGATCCAACAACTGACAAATATAATTTAAGAAGAAAGAAACCGCGCATAGAAAACAATAATACGAATGACGATAATGACGACACATCTGATTCAGAAGCATCCATATACTCCATAGAAATGGCTATAAATCCACGTATATTACACAAAATGCAATCACACAAATCCCACAGTAATACAAATGCAAGTTCCGACTCAGAGTCATCAATTTACTCAGCAGAAATAACAACTAACCCGCGTATTCTACACCAAATGAAATTATACAAAAACTACAATAAAATAAATGCAACTTCTGACTCAGACGACACTCCACACCATATAGAAAAGATAATAAAAAAGAAAAATCAAAATAAACAAATTGAAACACATACATTGATACACTCACCACCATATTCATCAGATAAAAACATCAAGAAAAAGGCTAGAATAATTAGTGAATCAGAAGAAGAATTAACAAATCTCGACTCAAGCAATGATAATGAATACACACTAGAAAAAAATATTCCATTACCTCCATCACATACATCATCAGAAACAAAGACAGCAAGCGAAAATGAAAACAATAACAGAGAACATTTCCTACAGAGAATGATGAGAAATAACAATAATACACAAGAAGAATCTTTAGCTACCATAAATATCGCTGACGACAATAATCACATTTCTGACATTAATCAACAAATTTCACAAATAAATAACTCCCCAAGTTCAGAAGAAGAAATTAATAATATAATAATTGCAACAGCTGAGATATATCCGGAAGTAAACGAAAATAATGCACCACGACAATCACCTGATCATAAGGAACATAGAATAAAAAGAAAACGTAATTGTAATAAGAGTAACAGTGGGTCAGGGACACGATCAGCTGACACACACATTCCATACAGGCGACCTAAGAAGATAACAAAGTGCGACGACACAACGACTTCAACGAACAGTGACTCTCCAACACGATCAGACAGAATAAACGCTATAAACACTCCACCATCAGAAACACATGACGCACACGACGAAATAATGGAAATAAAAGATACACAAATTCCACTATCACCTACTCCACAAACACAAGTAACACAACAGCAAGTTATACCAACACAAGAACAATCAATGGTTAGAGCAAATACTCAAATTTTTACAAATGTTATTGAATCAACCGACAATTTAGACATGAGAAAAGATAATTACATCTGCTTTCTAGAAACAGACGGAGCTCCTATAGACGACGTAGGACGAAAACTAATACAAAATGGTCTTATACCACCTCCATCCGATCAAACAGGATACCAAATCTCAGACATTGCTGTAAATTTCACTAAAAGTAAAATCATATTTGGAATAATCATAGGAAAAAAGAATTCAAAAATTATGGAAGAAAATGACTTGAATAATGCTTTAAAAAATCTAGTGAATAAATTAAAAGAATTAAATGTTAAATCAGCGAGTATATCACAAGGATTGAGCGTTTTCGATATTAATTTTTGGCGTAAAATAAAAAATACACTGAGACTTACATTAATTGGCAGCAATATTAAAATTACAATTTGCAAAGAAGAAATAATAACACCAAATCCAAATCAAATCCAAAATATTATTAAAGAAAATCATGAAACTCCATTCGCAGGTCATAAAGGAGTAACAAAAACTTTCAATAGAATAAGACAAAGTTATTTTTGGAAGAAAATGAAAACCGATATCGAAAATTATATTAGAAAATGTGAAAGTTGTCAAAAGAAAAAATTAATTCGCATTAAAACAAAACAACCTATGGTTTTAACTGAAACCGCCATCAACGTATTTGATAAAGTAGCACTAGACATCGTTGGACCATTAGAATTACTAGAAAATGGCAACAAATACATATTGACCATGCAAGATGATCTTTCAAAATACTGTCTAGCCGCACCCATGAAACATATCACTGCTGAATGCGTTGCAAAAACATTTGTTGATAATTTCATAACTCGCTATGGCTGCCCTAAAGCAATACTAACAGATCAGGGGACAGGGTTCACAAGTTCTTTAATGCGCAATATGGCAAAACTATTCAAAATTAAACAAATAAGAACAACGTCATTTCATCCACAGTCAAACGGTGCACTTGAGCGTAGCCACCAGGTGTTGACAGATTATTTAAAACATTACGTCAGCAAAAGTAACTGGGATCAGTGGTTGCCACACGCCATGTTCGCCTATAACACAAGCAAACACGAAGCAACCCATACGAAGTTTGAAAACCGGCCCTTGGATGGCCCATCGCCGGGCGGAGAATAACAATTGACGGCCATCCATCGGCCTCTTCTAATGGCCCATGAAGGGCTGAATATACAATTGATAACATCGGCCCATTAACGGTAGTTGATCATCGGCTGGTTAATGGGCCCAGCAATCGGCCACGCATCATTCAAATCATTGGCCCATTAATAGTTTTTAATGCTGCGCCGATTATTCCAACAAATATTGGTCTGTTCACGGCACATGAACGGCAAATCGTAGCATAATAATAATAACAATAATTCTAGTCAGTTATAAATCTTTATCATCAATCATATTGTTATTAGATTTCTTTTATAAACTAAACATAATTAATAAGCTTATGTGTGATAATTTAATTATTTAATTGTAATAGTCATTTTATTTAATAATTGTATATTTATTTTTATAACAATTCAACTGGTCATCTACATGAACAAATGATCTGTCTACAAATTTTTATTCGTCTAGCAGATAACTTTTATTAACGTAAGAAAATATTATTTATATTTATTAATTATGAATGAAGACTTTAAATATTATAAACTAAGACTTAGTTAAATAAAGACTTAGATGTGTTTCAAATTTGAAAAATTTTAAATTGAAAAATTCATGCCGAGAGAGATCTTTCTCTTCGCCCATGATCTCGGTCATTGCAGCCAGAAAGCCATTTGCCAACTTTTCCAGCAAAATTTTTACATTCTTCCGAATCACCGAATTTTTCTGTAATGACATCTGTAATATAAGACAAAAAATTATAAATTCATCTACATACGTACTTGATGATACTATGATATAATTGATTATTTTTATAGTACCTCTCATGCACTTGAAAGTTTCAGTCGCGCTGAAGTTTAGTTTTCCAGCTCCTTTTATAATTTTTCCCGTGCCTGAATAATGTTTTTCGACATTTTTCGTCAAAATAGCAGATGCCATTTTATTTATACATCCTCTAGCAGTAGTTTGCCCATAAATTAAAACGCGAAAAAGAACCAACTGCAAAAAATAATGTGTATGTAGATTAATTTGAGTAAAATCAAAATATTTCAAATCATTATTAGTTAAATATAAATTTTACCAATGCTTCTTTTTTTGATTCTGAGACTTTTACGCTAGCATCAAATGTTTTGAAGTCCTCTAAATCTATGAAGGGCAATTTGACGTCTAATTTTGTTGCTGCATCAGATACGGTGAGCCGAGGTGTTTCGGATAGATTATTTGCCAATAACGTATTTTTCAACTCATCAAAGCTTTTCTTCAAATCATATTGTAAGCTTTTTTTTTCGCTAGATAAATTGCGTTTAATTGAGTTGTCTAAGTCACGTAATTTTTTGTCCAAATAGTTCTTGAAAGATTCTGAAAAAAAAAGTATATTTTTAAAATTCAATATCTTTTTGAAGTATCGAGAATCTTGATCGTCAATATAATTCTAATTGAAACTTACGCATGTCAAATACTTCATCACTTTCATCAATGGACTCCAACAGATAACGTCGCGATTCATCTGTAAAATAAATTTATGAAGTTTTTACGGTATCACATGTAAATCACAAGAATATTTTGAAAAGCTGCTTTTTAAATAGCGAAACATAGCGTACCGTTGATTAGTTCCTCGTTTTTAGAATGTTTATCTTTGCGGCAAGTAGAGATTTGATGTGGATCAATTTGCATGGGCAATATGCTATGTAAGTCTTCAGCAATTGCATTTTTACTCAGTATTTTTGGCCTTGGTTTGTCAGTGAGTTTATTACTTTCGTCATCCGTACTCCTCACGTCCAACGATGTATACGCACGAATTAAGCGTCTTTTGCCTTGTTTATAACTATCTATTTTAACACCAGAACTGTCTTAATATACTTATAATATATATATATATATAATTTATATTATATTAATTATTATATAATATATATTTATATATTATATAATAAATATAATAATTAATATAAAATAAATTAAATATATATACTTATATATATATACATTCAACTGAATATAAATATTTATATTTATTTATATTATATAATATAAATTATATATATAATAGTTGGTATTAAATAACAGTTTGTGATTAATAAAAGAAAAAAGATTTTTACCTGCGTAAGACAGAATTTTCATGGGGTATGCCGCCCAATTTTTTTTTGCATCCCGAAATTCACTTGCATATTTTTCCAATTTAGTGTACTCATTGGGTGGTGGATATCGGCATGAAAATCCATCACTGTCTTCCTTGATCCATTTGCTGGGCACCAGATCAATAGATTTTTTTTTATTTAGATCAGTAACTGGGAGCTCGACAACAGCATATACATTTTTTTCATCAACATTCGCCATCTACAAGTAAATATCAAATCGATTAATTAATATTGTTTAAATCACTTTGTTCTCAACAATTATATATATTGATTATTCATCAACGCAATCACTATTTAAGATGAAATTAGCAAATGTTTAAGAATTTTATATTTTCGTATTTTTTTTCACGCTTAACCTAAATTTTTTTGTTCAAATTAAATAAATCAACATTAAACGACTTAGAAGATAGATAATGTGTAAAAACGTATTAAATCGAATCATAATTAACTTAATTATTTATACACTCACCTTAAATTTTTGGTTATTAAGTCGGCAAACTAAAAGCACCATACGACACCAACGAACTCATGCAAGGCACTGAAGACACTGGATACACACACATACTTGCACGTTACACTTGACGCTGCGTAACTCTTTTGTTTGTCACGAGTCGACTTTGTTTTCTTCGTTTCTTGGAAATAAAAAAAAACCCATACAAAGCTTATAACTGCACTAATAATTTTTTTTTTCACTTTCTTGAACATTAATAAACAAACATCATTTTTAAGTAATTTTATAAGTACAACTAATTTCTTCCACTTTTTAATAAATTAAAAAAAATTTTTTTTTATATATTTTTTTTAAATTATAATTAAAAATAATTCTTTATGCATCAGATGATTCATGAAGCAGAGAAACAATACAAATGTGGTATGTATCCAACGGCACTTCACCTTTGTCAATAGGATATAGCAGCCCTTCCACCTTTCCATATCTTCGTTCTGCCATGATGCACTCGATACAGTTTGATACCACTTTCTCTATCTTTTCGCGCAGCCCTGGAAACCAATAATCTTCCTTCACCCTCGCTTCCGTTTTGGTGACTCCGAAATGCCCGCGTTCATGAGCTTGCCTCACCACTTGCAACTGCATATCTTTGGGCACCACCATAACCAAATTCCCATTCACTAATTTGCATAGTAAGTCATTTTTTACAACGTAGTCACTTTCTTTATTTGTCTTTACACTCTTTATTAATTCACATAATTCATTATCATTCTTTTGTGCACGCCGCAACTTTGCCATCACGACGTCGTCACACTCATTTAACAACATAATACTCGAAATAGGGTATCGACTCAAGGCGTCCACATGCCTCATCGCCGTCCCAGCTCTGTGAATCACCTCATAATCGAAGTCTTCTAGCATCAATGCCCATCGCGCTACTCGTGCACTCAACTCTTTCTTTTTCATCGTAAGTGCGAACGCTTGGCAGTCTGTCACTATTTTGAACTTTACACCCAACAGGTACACTCGAAACTTTTTCAACGCGTTAACAATGGCTAACACTTCAAGCTCATAACTTGTGTAATTTTGTTCGGCACCCGTCGTCTTCCCACTCGCGAAATAGACTGGGTGTAGTCCCTGATCACCAGCATCACGCTGCAACAGTATCATGCCATAGCCCCATCGTGAAGCATCGGTATGCAGCTCTGTCTCGGCACCTACTCTATACAATTTCAATACTGGTTCGGTACTCAGCGCAGTTTTCAGTAGCCTATAAGCTTCTACTTCTTTTGCCCCAAAATGAAATTTAACATCTTTTTTCAACAAATCAGTTAAAGGTCTCGCGATAAATGAATATCTCGGTATGAATTTCCTAAAATATCCAGTCAAGCCTAAAAAACTCTGAATTGTTTTTACGTTCGATGGTACCGGAAAAGCTTGGACTGCTTTTATTTTAGCAGGCGCGGGTTTGACACAATCGTTGCCCACCAGATGACCCAGATACTCTATTTCCGTTTGTAAGAATCTACATTTTTTCCAGTTAATAGCTAATGCATGATGACTAGAAACATCAATCACCATACGTAAGCGCAGCATTGATTCTTCAGTATTTTTCGCCAATATTATCACATCGTCTAAATACAATACTACGATTTTCTGTTCTAACAAGTCTTTAAACACCATGTAAATGTATTTTTGAAATATAGCTGGTGATACTGAAAGCCCAAATGGTGTTCTCAAGAATTCATACTGATTTGATGGTGTTACAAATGCCGTGTATTTCTGACTTTCTTTCGCGACTGGCACATGGAAAAACCCATTTTTCAAATCTATTGTTGTAAAGACTGTACTACCCTGCAATTGATCTAATTGATCTTCTATGAGAGGCAGCGGGAAGCGCGGCCTCTCTATTTTTTTATTCAATTCACGGAAGTCTACACATACCCTTGTAGAACCATCTTTTTTCTTTACAAGAACAATCGGGCTTGCATATTCTGAATTTGAGTATTTTATAATGCCCTCATCTAACCATTGTTTCATAATTTTGTCTACTTCCGTTTTTTCGCTGGGCGCTAGCCTTCGTGGTCTGGATGCTACCGGTACATCATCTTTTAATATTAATCGCGTCTCGATGCCTACATCACGAGTTTGTTTTGGGTTATAATTATTAATTATTCCTCTTATCTCGTCTCTTCGCGCCCGTTCTCGAACGTGTTGCAAATCTATTTCTTCATTTAACCCGCCCACGTCTATTTTAAATACTTCTGGCACCGTAGCACCACTATCATCATGATTTTGTACGTTTCTTTTGATTGCAATTTGCCCTTTACTTATGGTTAGATTTACATCGTTCAAAAAATCGGTACCTAATAATATCGCGTATTTCAGTAACCGCGCCGAGACAACATGGAACGCTATGGCATGCTCCTGCCCATCAATAATTACTGGCATCGTGAACTCACCCATTGTGTTGTTGCCGACGGATCCAACGCCTTCAAAATATTTGGCACTGCCAGTGAGTGGCGGTGACCCAAGTTGCACATATTCGTCTGCTCTCATTAATGTGATGTCACTCCCTGTATCCACTAACGCGACGAACACTTTGTCATTTATTCTCACCGTCTTTTCGCACTTTTTTTTCACTGCACTTGACAACAGATTAGTTTCGATTTTTTTAACACACCTTGCCGCAATATGACCAAAATCACCGCACTTAAAACATTTAGCCCCCTTGTCTTTCACTGGACATGTTGCCTTCGCGTGATCTTTTTCGCCACAATTAAAACACCGCATTTGTTTTACGCTTTGTTTCGCGACAACACTGTTTTTCGCACTCACTTCACTATTGCTGTGCTTGCTTCCTTTACTTTGTGTTTGCGCCTCTGATTTTATATTTTGATATTGTTGAAATCGCTGCTTTAATTCTTTAATGGTAGTGGCTCCATATAAGCACGCCTTGTTCGCTGCACTATCAGGAATACCCCTAACTATATACTTTATGATGGCCGTTACTTCCACTGAGGCTTGCGCCCCTATTTTGAGCATACTGTATATGTATTCCTGATATGACTCATTTGGTTTCTTTGCTCTTTCTCGCAACTCTGCGTGCACTTTAAAACTGTCCACTACTTCCCCAAACTCGTCTTGCAACGCCCGCTTTAATTTTCCCCACGAATTGATGCCGTCTTGATACTCGATAAACATCTTGGCGGATCCGCGTAGCCATCGCTTCACAAACGCCATTTTGCTCAGGTCTGACCACCCGTACGTGTCCGCCAATTCTTCAAATCTGCAGATCCATCCGTTTATTTTTACGTGATCGTCACCGCTGAATTTTTCAATCGAGTCTTCGACATCACGGAATGTGATATGTGACGGCTGATGCCATGCAGGCTGACCGGATCTGTCTATGGACGTCGGATCGGGCTTCGCCACGTGCTGTTCGATGCGTCTTGCCACGTGGTTACCGTAGTGCTGCGGTTCTGGCGTCCTCAAGTCGGTGTTTTCTTCCATGATGCCATATTCAACGGCTACATCATCTTCACCTTCATCATCGTCGTCAATTTCGATGCCGACGTCGTCTTCACGAGCGGCGTGCTCTCTTTGGACCGCGTTGACCGCCCGTAACCGCGCAATTAATTCCCGTTTTCGACCGTATATACGCATACCTCTCCGTCTTAATTCTTCTTTCAGATCCACAACTTTCATTTGTGCAATCTGCTCATCTTCTAAGACCATGGCTTGCGGTGTTTCGGTCATCTTCGTTATAATTACGCCGTTTCAGAACAATTCACACTTTAAAACACGTTTCACTTATTTCACTCGCAGTTTATTCTTCAATACTTTTTGCAAAACAAATCGACTAATTGCCTTGCGATCCCGGACGAGCCCCCAAATGTAGAATGGGATCATGCAAGGCTTGATAAATAATTACAAAGACGATTTATTTATACGAAATTAAATTGAAAGAATTTATTAGCGTTTATGAATATTAATTAATTATCAAACAACAATCTTCTATGAGAATGAATTTATATTGACGAACCACGTGCTTCACTATTCAAAAGAATGTCCATCTAATTCGCACGTCTATACTCTACCACGTCCAAAACCAAAGAGAGCCTCCGTCCCTTCTCTCAATGCCCATTTCCCTTTTTCCTCATTACCACGCTCATCAATGCAATGTTTAATTGTACTTATTTCAGTACAATACTTGGATGCCCAAGTATTCAGGCGCCAACTATGAAATATAGTTACCCGATACTACATGTATATGGCTGTTCGATTTTTAGGCGATATTTTTTTTCATGAATACATATATAGACTCACATGATGACTTCAGGTGACAAGGGCCTCACGTGTTGATTAACTTCTAATACGTTTGGTTCATGTTCGGCGCCAACTTGCTGGTCAATATTTTGGCGGATCGCGTTTAATCGAATACGTTGATGATTGTCACAGACATCTCTTAAACATTTATAAGGCATTTTTTCGAAGAATTATAATATTCAAGATATTTTATAACTCAGAATAGTCTTGCACTGTATATAATCACAAAATGTACACGCTCAGTATGGACGTTAAAACCGACTGAACGATGTCGATGGTTATACTCAACGATATATGTATGATCATTATTTGTCGAAATTTAAGTGTGTCATTACTAAGACAGTGCATGCATCACACTTAATGTTTTTGGAGCAGCCTAATAATATATTATATGTTAAAACATTAATATATTAAAACATTAATATTTTAAAACATTAAATATTCTTGTTCGAAATAATTGCTTCGTTTTCTTTCTATTTTCGGCTGGATATACCTGGAAATATACAACATATGTACATAGGACTATGAGTAAAATATGTATTTTATTACCGCTATTATCATAAACTAAAGTTTTAGGGGTTTTCCAATCCTCTTGGATTTTGTCATTGAATAGAATTTTTTTTCTTCAAATATGCATTGAATATGGTTTTTCGTTGACCATGTTAACGACATTTTCTGGCAGTTTTCGAACAGTCCCTGTCTTTCAACAATCAGTTCTATACCAACCTTCGAAGTATAAGAGCAGTCTTAATTGTGCAGAAAGTGAAATTTCGAGTGAATCAATAAGTGATAATTTCACAAGTGAATCTCACTAAAAATAATGGCTGGAAACTTCGCACTCGTCTGGTGGTTGGATTCTAGGGATACTTCCATTATACCAATAACATCTGTGCTACCGAAAAAACACCGACACGTCAATGCAGTTGTGAAATTAGTGTGGAAAGGCCAGCCGAAAAAATTGCAGGCGAAAATAATGGCGATAAGTGGTATGTAACGATTTAATTCGATTCTTCATATTATTATAAGAAATCTCTATCTTCCCCCTTTTTTATTATAATTCTTTGTTTAATGAATTCATTTGTTTAAATTCATTTCGAAAAATAAATTCTAGACTCAATTATATAAATGTTCAATGGAATAATTTTTTTCATTCACAGATAATCGACCATTACTGGAACGTACAGTGGTAACAATAAATGGAGAATTACATGATAATAACCAACAAATTTTCAGTCAGAATGTTCATGACAATAATGAAAATTCAAGAAAGCAACGGAAAATTGCAATGCAATCTAAAAAAAAGGCAAAAAAAGAAATTTCAGAGAAAATTCATGAGCAATCAGCCAACACATTGCAATCGACTACTGTATCAAAGAATTCACCATTTATAAATAATATTTCCACGACACCCATATTTCCACTACAATCCACTACAGTCAGCGCACCATTGCAACCATCATATCCATATGGAACTCCTGCTCCACGTATGGATCAGAGTTACTGGACTGACACGCCAAGGTCATCTCATTCACCGCGTTCAATTCATGCTCCACCGTCTTTTGCAAATTACTGGATGGATGGCATCATGCCATCACAACACTCTGTTATAACGCCTGTACCTTCAACAACAAATAACTGTTCTAATGGAGTGGTACCATCACAACCGTCTCAAGCACCGTCTGCTTATCAACCAGCGACAAGTCAGTGGACTAGCTCCGTGATGAATTCGATACAATCATCATCGGCTTCATCTGATTTATTATCGCATAATAATCAATTATTGAATACAGCTTCAGATTCTTCATTGAATCCTCTTCCGCCTCCCAACGTGTCATTGGCTAGTGAAGCAACAGTTTCTGAATCCAATGCAGCATCAGAAACTTCAGATGAAGATGATGATGCTAGCGAATGTCATTATGATGGTGTTTTATGGGGATTAATACCACATGTTCCATGTAGGACCAGGTTTCATTTTACAAAAATATATATAATCGTCATTTACAAACAAAATAATACAAGATCATTCAATTGCAGTGACTGAGAATCTTGTACAACTGGTGGAGCATTTAGCCAAATCGCTCAGGAAGGCGTACGATAGAGAAAAATCGAAAAATTCAAATCTTCCAACATCAGAAGTATTTATATTTCAACAATTAAATATATTCGAAGAATTGATATTACACAGGATTGATATTAATGCTTATATTTGTATTCCAGGTAGCAGCTGAATATTTCGAAGCAAAAGATACAAAGGTAATGAAAAAATAAAGTATATAGGCGTATGTATGTATGTATGTATGTATGTATGTATGTATGTATGTATGTATGTATGTATGTATGTATGTATGTATGTATGTATGTATGTATGTATGTATGTATGTATGTATGTATGTATGTATGTATGTATGTATGTATGTATGTATGTATGTATGTATGTATGTATGTATGTATGTATGTATGTATGTATGTATGTATGTATGTATGTATGTATGTATGTATGTATGTATGTATGTATGTATGTATGTATGTATGTATGTATGTATGTATGTATGTATGTATGTATGTATGTATGTATGTATGTATGTATGTATGTATGTATGTATGTATGTATGTATGTATGTATGTATGTATGTATGTATGTATGTATGTATGTATGTATGTATGTATGTATGTATGTATGTATGTATGTATGTATGTATGTATGTATGTATGTATGTATGTATGTATGTATGTATGTATGTATGTATGTATGTATGTATGTATGTATGTATGTATGTATGTATGTATGTATGTATGTATGTATGTATGTATGTATGTATGTATGTATGTATGTATGTATGTATGTATGTATGTATGTATGTATGTATGTATGTATGTATGTATGTATGTATGTATGTATGTATGTATGTATGTATGTATGTATGTATGTATGTATGTATGTATGTATGTATGTATGTATGTATGTATGTATGTATGTATGTATGTATGTATGTATGTATTGTGATGTGGTGGCTTGCCACACATCATCTATATTCTCTTTCTATTATATATAATATAAAATCTCGTTGTGCTGTGGGAAAAATAAATATGTTTAATTAATAAATAGTATGAATGAGTTTGAATTATAGGAATGAATGTAAAATAAATAAAAGAGGCCTCACCAGAGTAAGCAGAGACAACATAAGGATAAAAATTTGTCAACCAGTCAATCCAACAATTGTCAATCATTATAGTCATCAACCAGCAATCATCATTGAGAAAAGCAGCAGTAAAATAATTATCCGGATCCAATGTAATCAGTCAGCAGCCAAAATATGGATAAATTGAATGATGAACAATATTAACACGTTCACTGTACACACCCAGCATGGGTTAACCTCACATGATCGAAATGTCAACAATCGATACATGGTGAGAATGATAAAGGTGGCGCTCGAGTCTTGAGGCGACCATCTTGACTATTTGAAATTCTCCAATGGGAGTGCAAAATCCGGAATTAAGATGGCTGACTTTGGCGGTAATATTAAAAATCAATTTGCCGACCAATTAAATAATTGCCAATTATTTCATTATTTGAATTGGACCAATGATGATTAATCAGGATTAATAAATTACTATGGATATTATTTTGACCGAATTTGGATATAAATTGACTACTACGGTAATGCTGGGAAGGAGAAGAAGACGGAAGGAGCCATTTTGGACTTCACTTCCACGGCGAACCTCATGGTGTGCGGATGTATGTTGTGTGTGAGTTGTGAGTAATCAGAAAAAATCATTGTTAAAAAAGGCGAATCGACGTGATATCTTGCGTAAGAATAATTGTTCGTGTATTGTACGAATAAAGTTAGCGGTTATTGAGCGAGTGTGGCTGAAAATCAGGTAATAATTAAGTTTATAAAAAAACTCGAAGCGTGATTGTAAGAAACAGCACGTGGTGAGTCATTTACGTAATATTGTTACGATTTTTCCACAGCGCAACGAGAGAATAAAAATTCGGATATAAATTAAATTTACGTAATTAAAATATTGAAGTAGCGAGAGTATTAAATAAAAATAAAAGTTGATTGCATAATATATTGTAAAATTATTAGAGAATCGCACTGCCGTAGACCCGTCAGTATTCACGGCCAAAAACGTAAAAGAATATTATTTGATATTTTGATAAAAGTAAAAGAAAGAAAGAAAGACTATTTTTCGAGTCATTATTATTATCATTTAAATTATTATTATTTTTTCAAACCAATTTATACTTTTTGTTTTTTGTCATTCGGATTTTATTTTATCATATTAATTAAATAAATACCGTCATTATTATATTTAAAATTATTGACTGTGAGAAAAGATTATTTTGTATTTATTTGAAAAAGGTTTCCCTGATAACTTTTAAGCCATTTTCAGGCAATCAGGGTGGCATCCCTTCCATTCAAGGACATCGATAACGTCAGTAAGATAATTTTTTAAGGGACAAATTTGAGCGACGTTACAAATGGCATCCCTTGTGGGGACGGGAAGCAGTGCGATTTTGAAATAATTTTGAAAAACGAATATTGAAATAATTTTGAAAAAAGAATATTGAAATAATTTTGAAAAAAAAAAAAAATTGAATAAATTTTGAAAAAGAATTTGAAATAAAATTGAAATAAAAATAAAAATTATTTTGAAATAATTGCGAAAATAAAAAATTGAAATAAAGTAAAAATTATTTTGAAATAATTGCGAAAAAAAAAAAATAAAATATAAAGAGAAAGAAAATTGAAACGATTTAGAAAAAAGAAAGTCGAAGTAATTTTGAAAAGGGAAAATTGAAGTGAAATAAAAATTTTTTTCTTTCCGAAATTATTTGTGCGAAAAAGAAAAAAGAGATTAATAAACTATTTTTTGAAATAATTATCCGGATATAATTGAAATAAAATAAGAATTGAAAAAAAAAAAAAAAAAATTTATTTAAATGGTAAAATAAGAATTGAAGGCGAATATTTGAGAAATAATATATGAATTGTTGAGTACGATTAAGCGGAATAGGTCGTTGCGCTGTGGATTGTTGCTGCTAAAAAATTATTTTTTCTTTGATAAATAAATAATTAAATGTATCAATAATTTATGTGACAATTGACAGAAACGACAGAAATATTTTGACTTAAAAAATTACAATTTATGGAATAATTTGAATTTTTTTCTTCTCTTCCTTGGAATAGTTGTATGGAATAATTTTTTTTTTTTGTTTTGTTTGTGTTTTTGCTTAATTTTTCTTTAGGTTAATTGGACAGTCCCTCTTCCCCATCCGGATAAATAAATAAATAAACTTAATTGAAATAAATATTTTGAAAGATCGTGGACTGAAAAATAACTTGAATTGAAATTATTTTGAGATTTCATTGGAGGATAAAATTTTTTCTAGATAAGTATTTAAAAAATTTTGGGAGTTTTTTTTTGGTTTTTGTTCCCTCAGGATTTATGAAATAAAAATTAATTCGGATAAAATAAAAATTAATTCGGATAAAATAAAAATTAATTTGGATGGAATAAAATTTGATTAATAAAAAAAAAAAAAAAAAAAGAAAAAATTAAGAAAGAGAAAATTGTTTTTTTTGTGCGTTATTTGAGTTCATTATTTAGCAAAAATTAATTAATTAAATTTGTTCGATTTGGAATAGTTAAATACATTTCCCTCAGGATTTATTAAAAAAGAAAAATTAATTTCGACAATTATTGAAATATTTTGGAAGTTTTTCTTATTACTATTAAAATAAATATTAACTATTTGTTCATTAAATTAATAAAAAAGTTTATTTGAAAAATTTATTCAATATTTTTAAATTATTACTTATTTTACGGTTTTTTGCTTATTTTTGGATTATTTTCGGATTATTACCATGGGAAAGAAAACACAGACTGAATTGCGCGCTGAAGAGCAGAATAATCCGGATGCTCCCCCCCCAGTTAATACAGAAACAGCTTCCGGTACAGTCCCCATTGACGAAGTTGAGAGGATGAGAAGACGAGTAGCTGCACTAGCTCGCGATTTAAATCCGATTGAAATAGTCACAGTATTGGATGCAAAGGGTCTTAGTAGTGCTGGACCTAATGATACGTTAACAAATCGGCTGGTAAGATCAGAATTGAGACGAGCTTTCGGAGGCGATGCTACGGATTGGGATCCAGAGGTGGACGAAAGATATGGTGCACCCAAAACCATGGTGGGATGGCGGGAAGATTTATCAGTCGATGAAATGGTAAATGAGTTAACAGACGAGATACAGTCAATTAGATTGAACATTAGCCGTAATCAGACGACGGGTCCATTATCGCGTGGTCACACGAGACGGGATGTAACTACGCAGCCTACCGGTGGCGCGAGTGAAATTAATCCACCAAATAGACCAATTTTACCTTCGGGTCAGTCAATAGGACCATATCAAGACCCCATTTCCTACGGACCCAATGAATATGAATCCAGAACCCATTATGACCCAACCCCTTCCGGAAATATGCCCCTCGCTCGTAGAGCACCACAAGTAACTTTCGCTGATGGCTATAGATTATCTTCCAGTCCGGTTTTATCAAATCATAGAGCCAACAGTACAAGAATAATTGAGACTATAAATAGACGAGAAAGAAATAGTCCAACTCCCCCAAGATATCCGGATCAACCACCTCAGCCTTCTGCTTTTGGTGGATCATCATGGTTTAAAAATACCACATTCAATTTTCCTGGTTCACAACAAGCCAGATCAGCATCAAAGTTGGATCCATTTAGAGCTCCTGACTATCAGAGAGTATCAGATAGAGTGGTAAAAATGGGAAAAAATATGAGAGATCGAAATATTAAATTCTCAGGACAAATTAAAGGAAGTGGAGAAGAATTTTTATGGTTGTTTACGGAAGCTATCAAACAATACGGACTTACGGAAGAAGAAACATTTCAAATCATCCCATTTATTTTGGAAATGCCTGCATTAGCATGGTTTAGAGCAGAAGAAAATAAAATGCGCGATTATAGTGACTTTATTGAATTATTTAGAAGAAGATTTTCAAGTTCGGATAATCAGGCAAAATTGTGGGAAGAAATTCGAGCGCGTACGCAGGGTACAGGGGAATCTATTCCGGAATATTTAACTAGTATGCAAGCTATGTTCATGCATTTTGATTTAGACGTACCAATGCACCAACAAATGGAAATAATATTTAAAAATCTACACCCAAAATTCATAATGCATATAGATCCCAGAACAATACATGATTATGATGATTTCGCTGAACAAGGGGAAATGATTGAAAATAAATTACGTTGTATGGCACAATATGCTCCACCACCCCCTCCGGAAAAATCCATGTTATCTAGCTCAGCGTGGTCACGACATAATGGTCGTAAAGTATGGGGAATGGCCGCTACTGAAACCAAAGAAGAAGTAAACGCGACAGAACCAGCTTCGGTAAAAATAATATGACAAAAAATCCCCAAATGAAACCCAAACAAGCAAAAACGTTAGCGACACAGACAGAATCTACCCCAATTACCCCTCCGGAAAATAATATGGTATGTTACAATTGTGGTCAGCCAGGTCATTTTAGTCGATTATGTCCGTTACCCAGAAAATTTCAAACCCAGCCCAATATGATTGATAATACGGTAAATTATAGTTCCAATAGAAATTATAACCCCAACAGAAATTATAATTCCAGTAATAATTATAACCCTAATAGAAATTTCAACCCCAATGTAAATTATAACCCCAACAGAAATTATTACCCAAATAGAAATTACAATACTCAGATGAAATTTAATCCCAATGTAAATTATGACTCTAATACTGCAAATTATAGCTCAAATTCATATTTTGATCCCAACACTAATTTCAATTCAAATAGAAATTTTAATACGAATACCGATTATAACAGAAATAAAAATTACAATTCGGATAATGCAAATAATTCTAATAAAACCCCTTCGGATAATCATAACCAGGGAAACTGGCATCGGGGACAGTAGACGCCGCGACTGATCCCCTAATTTCAAATTTGGAAAATAAAGCGGCTACAATTCAAGTTACTCAAGAAATAGTACGGATAAAAATATTATTGGCGAAGAAAGAATTGGGAAAAAAGAAGCTTCCCGCCACCCCTCCGGTACCCCCAACAACCCCATACCAACCCTTACGAAACCCATCCCCCATCCCTTCAACATCAACATTCCCAGCTCCCACTCAACCCATCCCCCAAACAATCCGGCCCCTTACGCACTGCGTTCCCAAAATAACCCCCATAATCAGATCCACAACCAGACCATCCGGCCCCCCATTCCAAGTCCCATTAACCCTCCCTATAGCCCCCCTCACCTTAGACCCAGACGCGGAAGAGAGACTGGCTAATCGTGTGGCAGAGATATTAGCAAGAAGAATTCAGGAAAAAAATCCCACTCCCACATATTCGGCAATAACCCAACTCCCTACGGTCCCACCCCCATCCCAACCTCCAAGAATCCGGTCCCGCTTCCCTGAATTAATTAATGTAGTCCGGAATCATTCCCTAGGAGCAATAAATACTCCCCCATCCCGATTACCCGCTCCTATATCACCTTTGATGTCCCTAGTCATCCCCAAACCAACAAATATCCCAACCCCTACGGATCCCGAAGATGAAGAAAAGAGACCACGACATGGACCCCGACCCACAGTAGTCCCCAATTTACAAATAGTGGGAGGATACGATTGCTGGAGATGTGGTAACGCCGGACATTCCCATCGTGCGTGCAAGGCGCCAAAAAGATGGCGTTATTGTTATTTGTGTGGATGGAGAGACGTGGATGTAGCGACGTGTCCCCAGTGCAAAGAGGCTTGGAAAAGAAGCCAATAAATAAATAAAATGAAAATAAGCACCTTCTGTGCAAAAGAAAAAATAAATATAATAATATAAATATTTCAATCAAACGGCCTTACGGATGGATCATTCTTACGGTAGTATCACCCAAAACCCAAAAAATTCCCATATTAAATTATATTTCAATTATACAGTATTACGGATGGATCACTTTTTAATTAAGACGTGACAATCCAAAACCCTGAGGATTTCCAATTAATTAATTTTAAAAAAAAAAAAAAAAAAAAAAAAAA